>MKEJ01029485.1:0-14488 GCA_001753735.1 Embelia ribes
AAGAGTTTGCGTTCTCTTTCTCTTCTTAGATTGCTTTAAATCTTGTTGCTGAATATATTAATTTAGTAATTAATTTTAAAATCCCAATTCACCCCCCCTCTTGTGATTTGCCTAAAGGCCAACAAGTACAATTCTCTGATAATGTTTAAGTACAAAAAATAATCATTTGATTCTTCTCTTTGACTTGGACTTAGTTTGGTTGACTTTGACTCGAAGGATTGATAACTTTTTCTCGAGTTGATGGATTTTGACTTTGTTTGGTGTCTTAAAGGTAGGCTTGATAACTTTTTCTCGAGTTGATGGATTTTGACATTGTTTGGTGTCTTGAGGGTTTTTCGACTTGATTCTAAGAAATTTAATTTCACTTGTCATGAGGGCTTACTAATTTGATTTAAAGAAGGTGTTTGATTTGACTTGTTTTGATAATTTCAGAGCTTAATCTCAAAGAGTTAGTGAACTCGAGGGTTTCGCAGCTTAATCTCAAGAAAGATTTTGATTAAACTTGACTTGAGGGCTCACAACTTATTCTCAAGAAGAATTTGATTTGATTTGTATTGACATTTGATATGCAACTTTGGTGGTTTGTTGTAGATTAAAGACTTCAAGTTGATGATGAAAGCCTGATTTGTAGCTTGAACAACTTGAAGCTTGATCATGAATCTACTTTGTTGTTCTTCATATTCTCCACATTCTTGAAGAAATGTTAAACTTGGTCTTCGTGTTCTTAAAATATTTAAAGAGTTGATGTTTTATTCTTCATTGCTTCAGATTTTCCCTTTCTGGCTTTTGAAGAAGGATTTCTTGTTGTGTTTTCAAATGAGCTTGAGGCTTGCTATTTATAGTGGAGGATAAGAGAGTTTTGGATGAGCTCTAAAAGATTTAAATAAGCCCAATTTTATTAGATAATTATCTCTAGCATTTATCTAAGAGATAATTATCATAAAAATTATTTATTTACAATAATCCTCTTGGGATCATTCAAAACTTATCTCTTATATTTAAGCTAATATCTCTCAGAATTATCTATAACTATTTTCTTAAATAAAATAATTATTAAACATAATTTTCTATTTTATTTAAGAAGATAATTTTGATTTTATATATTTAATAATTATCTCTATATTTTAGTAGAGAAATTATTTAAATACTCAACTCATAATTTAATTTAGCTTTATAGGACAGGTGGCGCATTTTTATTGGCCAAAAATTTTTGTGTCTACAAAAACCTCCTCGAGAGTTGTTCACAGACTTGCATTTGGACGTGAGCGAGCCTCGACAATCTTTTTTGAATAGCAATGTTTGAGTTGTCTCATTTTCTTAATATTGATCTTTCTTGGTGGTATGACCGATCTTGAAGTAAGAACTCCAAACGTTGTTCAATTATTCTTTTTAGTTAGACTCATGTGGGCTAGAAGTAACGTATCACTTATACTCATAAGTCGTTGAGTGTTGCAATTTATGCTCTTGCCTTGAGGAATGTTGCAATTTATACTCGTGCGTTAAGGAGTATTGCAGTTTATACTCATACATTAAAGAGTGGTGCAATTTGTACTCGTGCATTAAGGAGTGTCATCCAAATTTCAATTTGTAGAAGGTGGTAGATAGTTTAGGCTAATATCAATGAGCATTTTAAAGTTTATTGTCTTCCAAGATTTGTAGCAAAGTCATATGAAATAGAGGAGCTGAGACAAATTTTGTCAAAGGTAACAATAATATCTTCATTATGATTGCCCCCAACTTATCTTACTTGCCCCTTTATGAATCGTAGTCATTCAACTAAATTAAAATACAAACTCAACCTATTTTGTGCTTGAGCTACCGTTTCTTGAAGCCATTAATAGACTAGACTACTTTTGTCAAGGATAAGAGATGAAAGGAAAATGTCCCATTGAGCATGACAAAATTTTGTAACACATAAATTCCCTAATTTGAATAAGGAGATAAGAAAATTGGAGAACTAAAGTAATTTTATTGATTTGAATTTAATTTGAGTACCATACTTTGATAATTTCCAAGTTAAAAAATTAATCCTTTAATTCTTATCTTCGACTTGGACTTGGTTTGGTTGACTTTTACTCGAAGGCTTGACAGGTGTTTCTCAAGTTAATGGACTTTGATATTCTTTGCTGTCTTGAAGGTCTTACGATTTGAACCCAATAAATTTAATTTCATTTGTTTTGAAGGTTTCCTAGCTTGAGCTCAAAAAAGTATTTGATTTAATTTGTCTTGAGGGCTTCAAAGTTTAATCTTAAAGACTTGGTGAACTTGAGGCTTGGCTTTGCAACTTAATCTCAAGAAAGAGTTTGATTAAACTTGGCTTGAGGGCTTCGCCATTTATTCTCAAGAAGGACTTGATTTCATTTGTCTTAACTTTTGATCTACGGTTTTAGTGGCTTGTTTTAAATCAAAGACTTCAAATTGATGATGAACGTCTGACCTGCGACTTGAGCAACTTGATGCAGATTGAAGACTAGTTTTGATGAAGAACGCCCGATGCGCAACTTGCTGTGGATCGAAGGCTGAATTTGATGAAAAAAATCCGATACGTGGATTGAGCAACTTATTACGGATTAAAGGCTGGATTTGATGAAGAACTCCCGATGCGCGGCTTGAGTAGCTTATTGAGGATAAGAACTCTTAATGCCTGATTTGAGCAGCTTGTTGAGAATTGACGGTTGGATTTGATGAAGAACGCATGATGCGCTACTTGAACAATTTGTTATAGATTGAAGGCTGGATTTACATTCGAACAATTGATTCAAGGACTTGAAGCTTGGTCTTGAATATCCTATGATGTTCTTCTTATTCTTCACATTCTTGAAAAAATATTAAACTTGATTTTCACGTTATTCAAATCTTCAAAGAGTTGATGTTTTATTCTTCACTACTTCAGAGTTTCTCTATCTAGCTTTTAAAAAATGATTTCTTGTTGTATTTTCAAATGAGCTTGAGGCCCCCTATTTATAGTGCAGGATGAGAGTCTTTTGGATGAGCTCCAAAACATTTATATAAGCCCAATCTTATTAAATAATTTTCTCTAGCATTTATCTAAGAGACAATTATCATAAAAATTATTTCTTTATAATAATCTTCTTTGGATAATTCAAGATTTATCTCTTATAATTGAAGAGAATATTTCTAAGAATTTGTCACGCATCGGATCCCAAACGACCCAACACATTAGTCTACATACATGACATCATTATAATTATAAAAGAAAATTTAACTTATTATACATTCTTTACCAAACAAAAAAAAAAACATACTACAAGTTCCAAGGTCTTTATAGTTTAATTTATAGCTTCCTAAGATGCAGGAAAAAAAAATTAAACATAGCAATGGTCGATAAGGCCTCAACACTTCATGCTAGTACCTCTCCAAACCTTCTAATTCATCTCTCTTGCTACATCCCTACTTCTTTTTTGTTGTGAGATAATGGCTAGGTTTCCAAATAAGAAATGTAGCAGATGTTTAAGATATTTCCTGAGTATAGATAGTGCACTTATCGATTCAAAACAAAACCCATGTCATAAGTAAGGAAATTATATATCTTACTATTGTTTGTGGAAAATGTCTCTTTAGAACAAAAAACTATTTTTTTTAATCACTTAAACTAGTTCGTCGTAAAGTACTCTTCATCATATGTGTTAGGATTTTATCACGTCAGCAAGTATACAACGTAATGAATAGTGCATATTATTTATTACTTACATAAGTTTGATTCTACATCTTACTATTCTTACACACTAATATTATCATAACTCATACGCCTTAAGTTCACAATATTTGCATACTTAGTTACCGAGGGTTATGTCAGGATACGTCGGTCCACATTTCGAGGTGGGTTTTGTCATCTAATGATCACTTTTCCTAGGTTTTGTCAGACTTCTACATTTGGTTTATGTTACAGGATCGTCATTGAGGCTCCACTCATAATCATTGCAAGTTTGGTTAGTTCTGCATGATTTCTCCATTCACTGCTATGTCATTATCTACTCGGGATGGCCGCCATTCGAGTCTCAACACGTAATTGTTCTTAGGTTATATTTATCTTGTTATTCATCATCTTATCTTGTATTCAATCAAGAGGATGGTCGTCATCACCTAATCCTTCTTCCAAAGTTGTTATATTTCTCCATTAAGTTACTAAAGTCAGGTACTTCTCTTGATTCCCACATAATTCCAAACATTCGTAAGGGTTGAGCTGTTTATCATTCCATAAGTGACTTTTTGCTAAAGTCCATATTTCTATTTATGTCTCACCAAATATCTATAGTGTCATAAGTCAAGAAGGTCACATATCGTTAATATAGTCTTTCTTGTTCCCAGTAAAATACTCAAAATAGCTTACAACGTCATAAACTTAGATTGCTTTAATTTATCCCTAGAAGATATAACATCTATATTCCATGCAATAGCATAATAGTTTTTCTTACATTGTTTCAAAATGCTTATCATGTTTTGCATAATTCTAACGTAATTATCCATTGTCATGCGTCTCAATATCTTATATTTTCCAAAAAATTATTCTACATAACTGGGAATCTCAAAGGCTGCTAAATTTACAGAAGATATAGCCTATTCGTACTTGTATGGTTTTCAAAAGGGCTGTTAAAAGTCAGCGTTCAAGCATTCAAGGTCACCATGGCAGAAAGGATCATAGTTTCTCCGTGCCAGAGGTCGATAAGGGCTAAATTCTGAAAATTATCCATATATGAGTCACATTCTAAAGCTATCATAATAAATCTACCACAATGAAGATTTGGCTTTATAGACGATGATGTATGGGTCTGTTCAAGCTTATTTAGCTCGGGTAGACTTTGAATTCATAAGGGTTTTGCCATATCTTTCTTAATCTCTCACCACACCCTCTCTATAATGATAAAAGATAACAAAAGGAATGAAATAAGAATGTTCTCTGAAGGCTTAACAAGTCTCTGTATGTGGTTGTATAGGTTTAAAGGGTTGATGGTACGTATCTCAACACATGACAACTTTTCAATCTGCACACGTATTAATTGAATGTTTGGCTTAATCAGTCGACTGGTTGTAATAGTTGACTATTTCACCTCATTATATCTATTGTTTTCCCCATTATTAAAGAAAGGCCAAATTTTTGTGTATTACAATTCTCTATATGTAATTGGAACTTCTTCTTCGAAGTTCAAGGTAGTCCTTATTATATGGTTGGGTCACCACTTAAGGTCTTGTTCCAAGTGATACTCTATCTCGACTCATATTTCGTCATTGTTATCTAAGTTTTTTTATCATTGCCATACATCTCAAGTCGTTCGGTATTATAATTTTATCATCTTCGTTGGAAGTTTCTTCAATGATTCATCACTGGTATCGTCCAACTTGTCAGTATTAGGAGGTTGGTATAATATTTATAGTTTTAAAAAGGGCACCATATTATTAAAGTATAGAAATAGTCCAATTTGTCTAGTCATAGCAAAATGTTTTGCATAATCTTGTAAATCATCATACGTCAAATAAAAAAGACTTTAAAGGAAGTTACCTCATTGTAAAAATCGTTCCACGTCTTTAGCCAAATTTACCATGGATTCGTAATTATATGGTTGAAGAGGGATGATCATATCTTGAATTTGAGGTCCCAACCCATTTCGAACCTAGTCATCTTTTGCCTTCTCATCTGGATCAACTCTAGGGCGTATCTGCAGATATTCTCAAATTATCGGTAGTACTCAAGAATAGTACGCTCGTTCTAGTATAGGTTGATAAAGCGTTGACGTCGTTCTTCATTCATAGCCTGATTGCAATAACGTTCTTCAAAGAATTGTTTAAATCTTTTCCATTCTCTCACTTCCTCTTAACCGATGTCATATAGGGCCATTACAGTATCATGCCACCAGGCCTCTGATTCATCACGTAGATAGCACAATGAAAACTCCAACTGGTCTAATTCATTCCATACTCTGGCATTTCATAACGTAGTTTCCATCAAAGTAACCCACCATGGCATTCTTATCAAGTCTATATCAGCTCCAAAAATTGGAAGGGGAATTCCTGCAAACCGCATTTATGCTTGAATAATCATTTGGCTCTCTGAATCATGCTTGCTTCCTCATCCTATTGTGCGATGTACCACAGCTTCCACTGTTCGTATTCGGGTCATCTCATCCTGTTCAAAAACCTAAGTTTCATAAGCGTTTTTGGACATTAGAATGGGAAAAGGGTTCGCATAGGTTGGTTCTTCATCCTCAAACTCTTCTTCCTATTCGGGTTTGTCCTTGGGCTGCAACTGGGGTCATTTTCTTTTTCTGATTCTTCCATCTATTTGGGGTCTTCCTCTTGCTCTTCTTCGTTTTTGTCATTATTCGGGATTTCGTTTGGCTAGTTCATCTCATGATTTTCTTCTTTCTTCTCAAAGGGATCATCCAAATTTAGATCTGTAAGGATTGAATGAGGTTCCCCTACTTCCTTGGGGTTACTAATTCTTCAATATCCATAGAGCCTATTATTTCGGAAATTAAATCACTATCGGAATTGGCCATTCGTTACAAATCCAACAAAATCTCTTATTAGGACACGGTCGTCACTAGAGTCTTTAATCTACAATCTTATTATTTTTCAGTAAATTGTATCATAGAAGAGAGTTTCGCATATAATTGTTCATAATAACTACGTGCAAATACTCAAAATTTTTAGCTTTTAGGCATATTTTACTTTGTATCTTTATGCGTACGTCAAATCGTCTATATCCATTTTTGTTTGTCATTATCTTTCTTGGGTTCCAACTCCTTTTCCACGGTAGTTAGGTACTCGTATTCATAAATGTTCGTATCGTCACTTCATGTTTCGCCTCATCTCAGATCTCACTCCACTGCCAGAAACTCAGCCAACTATCCCAACACTATAGTAGAGTGAATTTGTGCACGAGACCTTCTATCATTGGCTTAGTAAGTTATCATCGTCTCCAGCTAATCACATCCTTTAACAAAACAACTTTACGTCAAAGTTCAAATCAGAATATCTACTACCTTACCTCCTGTATCTATCATCGCACAGTTATCATTGCCATACATTACTTATAAAACTCAACCACACCTACACTTCTCGTCATTTTTCAACTTGCACTCATCTTACGCTTAGTCTCTTATCTTAGAGTTCACTTTCGTCAATTTGTTATGCTCAAAATTTTTGACTTTTCAAAAAATTCGATTATTCTTTTAATGCAAATGTCTCCAAAATTGACATATCTCAATATGTTGTATCCAATCCTGCTTTACCTATCTTCTAACCATGACTCATCATAGGCGGACTCACTACCCAAGACTAGCCGGGATTTACGTTAGCATGTTAGCTCCGATACCACCATATCATGTCCCGGATCCCGAACAACCTAGCATGTGAGTCTACATGCGTGACATCATTATAATTATAGAAGGAAACTTAACTTATTATACATTCTTTACATAAAAAGAGTCTTAAAAAAAACATACTAAAAGTTCAAAGATCTTTATAGTTTAATTAACAGCTTCCTAAGGTGCAGAAAAGAAAAAAAAACATAGCAGTGGCCGATAAGGCCTTGACCGTTCATGCTAGGACCTTTGCAGTCCTTCTAATTTATCTCTCTTGCTTTATCCCTGCTTCTTTATCATCGTGTGATGATAGCTAGCTGAATACTTGTTCCTTATTTGCTAGGTTTTCAAATAAGAAATATAGCAGACGGTTATGATATTTCCTGAATAAATGTAACACGCTTATCTATTCAAAATAAAACCCATGTTATTAGTAAAGAAACGACATATCTTAATTTAGTTTGAGGAAAACATCTCTTTAGAACAAAAAACTAAATTTATTTATTTGTTTCGCTATATTCTTATGATATTACACCATATTTCATCATCACGCCAATGTCACGCCACATCGCTTATCATAATATCACATCATACGTAATATGCCAGATCTACATACTAATTACGCTTAGACATATTGGGCCCTGAATAATGCACTGGGAAAAACACTTAACATTAACACAAGAACAAGTACCTTGAGACTTTATGAATAAAGATTTTCAAAAGGAGTGCTCCTCCACGCCCGAAATCTCACAATAGACTTAAGCGGTATTTAAACAAGGGCTTGTCCCCCGCTCTGATACAATGTGCCGAACGCACCAAATATTCAATTTTTGAAAAGTGGCCCGTGGGGCCCATATTTTATATTCCCAAAAATGCCATCCCATGTTTCCCCAACCCGCATTTTTATTTGACACAACTTCAAAAAACTTACGTCATTTGCTTATATGGACTTTTATGTTCGCACGTTACACCTTTGCGTACTTTGATTCATTCGTCAGATTCGCTACTTCATAACTCTCACAGTTATCAATACGATGTCACTTATGCCGGTTTAATAAAAATAGAAATTTTATTTGACAGGATATTTTTGTAAAAAATCTAATGAAAATTCTCTACCAATTTACTCCGATTTAGTAGTTCAATACATAAATTTAATACATACATCAAATACTTTCATCATACCATGGGTAAGCCTAAAAGTTAGCTACTCATACTACATAAAACATGCCAATAGTATTTAAACAAGACATCAATAAAAAAGTGAGTAGAATTGAAAAACATATAATTGAGAGCGATAATAAAAATAGCACTATAACTAAAGAACAACTAAATCAAATAATAAAATAAAACTCATAAAAGTATTAAAATAAAGAATAAGAAAGAATAATAAAATTATTAGTTATCACTACAAAATTATTAGAATCTAAAACGCTGAAAAGAAAAATACAATTGTACAAAAAAAACAAGTAAAACTGTAACTATTATCCCTTATACATTCGTTGCTGCTCTTGAAGCCTTTGGTCAGAAACCTTTTGCGACCGATTTTTGTTGTGTTTGTTTGTGTTTATATATATTAAGGCTATGTTTTTTTTAGACTAGGGTTTTATTTGTTCTTTCCTTTTTATTCTTTTTTTTCCTCTTCCATGCCGTGGCCCATTCCAACAAAATTAGAAAATAACAACCATGGCTCTCAACTTTTCATTCTTTTTATATTTTGACCTATTGATTTGGAAATTCGCCAATTCGCGCAACTTTGACAGATTTGTACAATTTCACAAGAAAATTCATAACTTGAGTTAGGAACGTCCTAATCTTTTTTCATCTGAATTGTTAAAACCATATTTCAAATATCTACGTGCGGGTACTGATAGGAAAATATATTCACAATATCATATTTTCTTCAAATACTCTCTATTGGTATACGGAAAATTCGCTTCAAAAATTTTTACTCCAATCGAGGCCTAAAATCATGCATTTTCTCCACTTTTACCTAAAATATACAATAATTCTTGTAATATCATAATTATATATATATATATATATATTATGTATTAATTACACTTTAATAACATAAATACACAATTTTAACTTGCTAAATATGAAAATTTTAAAGTTTAAACCGTCACTTATTCCAGTTTATACTAGTCCGTCGTAAATTATTCTTCATTTTTTGTACCAGAGTTTTATCACATCAGTGAGTATACAACGCAATACATAGTGCATATAATTTATTACTTACATAACTTTGAGCCTATGTCTTACTGTTCTTACTCACTAATATTATCATAACTCATATGCCTTAGGTTCACAATATTCGCGTTACTTAATTATCGATGGTTATGTTAGGGTACGTCGGTCCACATTTCGAGGTGAGTGTCGTTATCTAGTGATCACTACCAGAGTAATTCTTTGTTCCAATGTAATCATTATTTTCATCCAACTCTTCGTCGCTCCCACCTCCGGATTGTCTCGTAGTCTTCTGTTGATTAGATTATTAAATTTGGTTGATGTTAGGGATCGTTATTGAGGCTCTACTCGTAATCATTGTAAGTTTGGTTTGTTCTACATGATTCCTCCATTTACGTCGATATGTCATCATCTACTCGGGAGGGCCACCGTTCGAGTCTCTACCCATAATTGTTCTTAGGTTATATCCGTCTTGTTGTTTATTATCTTATATTGTATTCAATCAAGAGGGTTGTCATCTAGTAGTCCTTCTTCTAAAGTTGTTATATTTCTCCACTAAGTTATTGAAGTTAGGTACTTCTTTTTGTTCCCACGTGTTTCCAAACGTTAGTAAGGGCTAAGCTCTTTATCATTCCATAAGTAACTCTTTGCTAAAGTCCATATTATTATTTATGTATCGCAAAATCTCGATAGTGTCACATGTCAGGAAGGTCACATATCATTAATATAGTCTTTCTTGTTCCCAGTAAAATACTCATAATAACTTACAACATAAAAAACGAAGATCGTTTTTAATTTATCCCTAGAAGGTAAATAGTTTTTCTTACTTTGTTTCGAAATGCTTATCATGTTTTGCATACTCACAACTTCATCGTCCTTCTTCACGCATCTCGATATTTTATTTTTTCCAAAAACTTATTCTGCATAACTAGAAATCTCAAAGGGCACTAAATTTACAGAAGAGATAGTATAATCGTACTTGTATGGTTTTCTAAAGGGCCGTAAAAAATCAGCATTTAAGCATTCGAGGTCGCCATGGCAGCAGGGTCATAGTATATCTACTTTCCAGATGTCGATAAGGAATAAAATCTATAAATTATCCACATACAAGTCACATTCTAAAATCTGTCACAGTGAATTAATCAACTGATGAGGTATAACAATGACTAATTTATTCTGTTTACCAAAAACTTAAGTTTTTCAGGGGTAAATTTGATGGCGTTACCTAATTTATAACTTAAATGTCACAAGGAGGCTAATTCCCTCAAAGCACCTCTGGATTTTCCTTCAAGCTTCCCAAACGTCATAGTGTTTGTAGTTTTATTGCGAAATTTATTTATAAAACGAGCATTGAGAGTTGTTAGGCTCACATACTGGGTTGGTCTCAAAGTACATCCTCCAATCCTTCAAATTCCAGAAGCTTGAAAGGGTTTAAAGCTGGAAATTAAGCACAAATAGGCAAGTTATAAATATGTCCTGTCAAAATCAGTCGACTGATTGGGCCCATAAGTTACTAATTGACTCTGTTTCAACAACAAGATGGTTAGCTTAAATTCCTCCTTATAAGCTCGTCACAAGGCCATAACAAATACATGCAGAGCCATTTCTTGCTCAATTTGGTCGGGTTTGATGGTTCCTTTCCAAAACCCCATGCTAAATTTGCATATCTTACACTGAGAACACGAATTCATCACTTTTGAGCTTTATATGCGAGTATAACCCAAAATTCCATGAGGGTAGAGGTAGTCTTACCTTGTAAATGAAGATTTGGATTAAAAAATGATGATATATGGGCTTGTTAAAACTTATTTAGCTCGGGTAGACTTTGAATTCATAAGGGTTTTGCCATATCTTTTTTAATCTCTTACCAGACTCTCTCTATAAAGATAAAAGGTAACACAGGGAATGAAATAAGGGTGTTCTCTGAAGGCTTAACATGTCTCTATACGTGGTTATAACTTGTATAGGTTTAAAGGGGTGATGACATGTGTCTCAATACTTTGCAACTTTTTAATCTGCACGCATTTATCTAAGAGATAATTATCATAAAAATTATTTCTTTATAATAATTCTCTTTGGATAATTCAAGACTTATCTCTTATAATTTAAGAGAATATCTTTAAGAATTATCTATAACTATTTTCTTAAAGAAAATAATTATTAAATATTATCTTCTATTTTTATTTAGGAAGATAATTTTGATTTTATGTATTTAATAATTATTGGTATATTATTAATAGATTTTTTAAAAAAATATTCAAATCATAATTTAATTTAGCTTTATAGGACAGATGACACATTTTTGTTGGCCAAAAATTTTCGTGTCAACATAGAGTTACCATATAAACTAATCCATGTGTGATTTTTTCATATATGATCATTAATGTTGGTGATATCTTCCACGATAATCATGAAAGCGGTTTTGGAATGGGAAAACAAAATAATGAAAGTGGCAAACATATCACTTTTTTAAAAATTTGAGAACAAAGTCCATCAATTTTTTAGGGATAAATTTTGGTACTATCTAGTTTGCACCAAAATGGTACAGACTTCATTTTGATTGGTCCACCTTATCAATTGGTGGAACCCATAAATAAAACATTTATTCTTTAATTATTTTATCTATTTCCATGTACAATTTCAAATATTTAATTGCATTGTGACCAAACTAACTTTTTCTCTTTAATTCCAAATATCATTTTACCCTTCTACATTTGAACAAAATAAGGATTACCAAGCTAACTAGAAAACAAGGGAAAGATTTAAGAAAAATATATAAAGTACTTAATCAAGATAAAATTTATAATCCTAGCACGATTATATCCTAAGCAACTAAGTCAAACTCAAAAATAAGAAAATAAACTTTAAGGGTTGTATTGAAATTTCAATTGAAATCATATATTTTTCAGTTTCTCATGAATCGTAAAAAGGTCGATATAAATTTATTCTAGAATTAGCTATCATTCCACAACTAAAATCATATGCAAATCCCAGCAAAAAACAAAAACAAATCATAAACATATATTTTGATGTAAATTAGATAGTACTAATACTTCTCTATTTTTTTAGGACAGTAGAAGTATTAAAGTCTTAATCTAATAAGGATTTAGGTCCAAACAATAGGGACCTTTAATATAATTCACCCAACGAATTATAAATTTGGTAATTATATATGCTTTTTGGATTACACTAAAAAAGGCAAAGTTCCTCTACATAAATTTGGAAAGCTAAATTCTATTAAGTATGCATTTAAGTCTGGCTCTTCCAAGTTCCAACGTCCTTTCTCTAAGAATTAAGATGTTTACCAATCATGATTTACAGTATTAATTTGGTGACCAACCACCTACAAGTTACAAAAAAAATTATCTACTACTAATATTTTTTATCTTTTGGTGGGTGGGGTAATGGATTTCTACATGTAGCCTCTATTATTTCCTTGGATGACATAAGAATTCAATAACACTAGAGGAAAAAGGATATTTAGATGTACAATTTTCCTTACCAAACTTTTTTATTTGTTTTAAGTATTTAATATTTGATTTTTTAATTAAAGGTGTTCGTGTCAACTTACCCACATAGACTAATTTCACGTTCTGGTCCATTCAAAGACAATTATCTCTGAAATTACAAAATTCAACGAGGAAAATATCTGACACATATCTATTATTACTACCTTTCATTAAATCCTTATGTTAAATTCTTGATCCACCTTTCGTTAGAAATTACAAAGAATGATTCAGGTGGAATTTTAATTCAGCTTAAATTTTTTTCTCATTTCCTGCGCAAGCATCTCATTTTCCAATTCTTCTATGAATTCTCCAACTCAAGTAATATCTCTTTACATCTAGAAATGTCAAAGTGAATAAAATTCATAGAGTTTAAACTTTGAAGGGGCCGAATACGGATCCAGGTGTTCCTTTTCCTTGTCCGCCAATGAGCGGGCAGAGGAAAAAAAAATTTATCAAAAAATATAATGTATATTCAGAAGAAATTGCAGTTGTCAAAGAAGAAACAAGATGCAATTGATGCACATTTGAAAGTAGTAATTTAATCATTGCAGATGATGACACAAGAAGTGGAGAAAAATCAAGGTTTATTTTAGCAAATTCCACAATCAAATACACAGCAGGATGATAGAATATGACCTGAGGCAAACCCCATAAACAAACAATTACCCCTTAGTTTTACACAAAATTAACCAAAAGGAAGTTTCAGTACGCAAAAGTTCAGAAAGAGAAAAAAAAAAAAAAAACCAACAGAAGCATCTTAAAAGTAATACAAGACGTGTGCAAATATCTTTGAGCCGCATCGATTAAGCCAATCTAGAAGATTTTCGTTTCAGGATCACGGATATATTTGCATGCATAGATGCAAGGTTGTCCTTATGTGCCGAAGCATGTTGCTCTTCTTTTAATGTCAGAATATCAAATAATTGGTTCATAATTTCACTCCCAAAATGCTCTTGCAGTAGCCCCTCGTACACACTTCGAACTATCGATGAAGACATCTTCGGGCTGACTGAAATGTGATCCCAAATATTTGGCAGTAGACTGATCCTTTCGATTGTGAAACAATTATTCTTTTGAATTATCGTCTCTAGCAACTCTAATGATGGATAAAAACAAGGTATATTGAAGGATTGAATTTTCTCTTCATTTATATAACCCTGTGATATGACACAAATTTGAGAAGCCAGCAAAGAAAATAGCGACTATGATCACTAGATCATTGATTGGATGATAGATATCACTATGAATTTTCCAAGTTAATGAAATTTTGTTTACAAGCAAAACATCTTTGGCAACCGGGTTTTGCTTTTTACTAGCCAACTTCAAAAGAGAATTTTAGTTAAGAGTAATTAAGTACTAAAGGTTAAGATTCTTATCTCTTAACATACTTCACACTACTTAAACTGTAAAAATCTAACTCAATTTACATTTTAGTTTTTTACCAAGTGCATCTGTTCAAAAATTTGTTAT
>MKEJ01029496.1:0-13641 GCA_001753735.1 Embelia ribes
GACTACAACTTAAAGCTGTCCAAACTTAAAAAATCCACCGAGATCAAATACCGACTCCGTCACTTCACACGATTATCCACACTACTTTTGGGCACTAATACTTTTCATAATTCGCATTTAAAATTTATTATATAATTCTATATAATATTATTAAAATGCGAAAAATTTACCCGAATTTTCTGGGGTATTACAAAACCGATCATCAAAAACTATTTATTTTTTTAACATGCCATGGGTCAAAACCCTTTATTCTTTTCTGAATGAAAATGTTTAAATTGCATATGTATACGCATACAACATTACAACTATATATATGTATATATATATGGAAATAAAAACTTTGATTTAGGTGGGTGAGAAACTAAAAGGCTTGCCCATGAAGAAAATAATGACAAACTTGTACATATCCTAATGAAGTCAAGTCTTAAGATAAATACAATAGGGGTACATAAATACATAAATATACAATGAAAATAAATAATTTAATTTAAAATTTTTTGGATGTTACTGGTTAGGTTGGGACCCCAAATACTAATCAGTCCTTCAGGATGCATCCATTCACCGGAAACCAAAGCAAACTCAAGGAGAAACCTTGAAGAAGTAGAGTGGAAACTTTGACACAATGTCAAAGTTATTACTAAATCAATATATATCACAGCGTATCACATTTCATTTACTTTATTTTTTATATTTTTATCGCACGTACATTATTTATAGATAGTAATATAAATTTTACTAAAACAAGAGGGAAATAATTTGAACTTGCTAATTTTTATAGAAAATCAATTTACTCCCTTCTTCCCTCTTGGTTTGCTACATTGGGTCAACAAGTTCTTTTGCTTGCTTCTCGCTCGTGGCAAGCTTTCCACTACACGTTTTTGGAATCTACAGTATCGTAAAGCTATTGAACCTTGCCCCTTCTATATACAAGAAGCGAAGGACAGAAGGCACAAAGTAATTTTACAAGCAATACTGTAAAAATCATGTCCTACAACTTGTCCTACACCTCTGGAAAATATGTAGTTTTAGAAATAATATTCTCTTCAAATATACCTCTGTGCATTCTTTACAGTGTCTTTATCATGTAAAATTACTTTGTGCCTCCACCCCAACATATCGAAAACACTTCAAAAGTACTTGTAAGCGTTCAACTCCAATAGCTATTCCCTGGTCATCGCCCCCTCCAGGCTCTCGCAAATTAAAACATAGATGAAACTCGACCTTCATCTTCTGAATATGAAAGGATTGGAGGTGTTTTAAGGGATTATAATGGAGACTTTGTATTTGGATTTTCTAAAAAAGTTGGCTCAGTTTCTCCAGTTACTGCAAGATTGCTAAGTCTATATTGGGGTCTTTATTATTGTAAAAGGAAAAATATAAAACACGTTCTAGTTGTCCCCGATTCCACTGCTTTGTTGCTTCGACAGTTTTATTAATACAGTTTTATTAGCACCCAATTGCACGACAAATAAAAAGTGCAAAAGCAAGTTTTCAGACTTTGAACGTATATAAATGACTTGATTTACCCCCATCAAGCTTTGTCCTAATATTGTCATTACTGTTAGGGGTATTTAGGACAGTTCACTAGAATTTTGCAATAATTAAAGATACAAAAGTATACAATATGCATTAATTTTTAGACAATCCAAAAACTAAAATGCACCAATTACTTGTAAACGGAGGAAATTCTAACTAAAATAGGATTCTCACTTGAGATTCTGTATGGAAAAGTGAACAAAACTTAAATTCGTTATCGATCTCACAATAAGAAAAACATTTCTTCTGAATCTTACACAATAGGAAAACTAACAAAAACCATAGAGACAAAAGCACCAAAATGATAAAAAGAAACAACTATCTCATGCATTTTGGCACAAGTTGGTAAATTATGTATCGGTCACTGCTGCTGTTCTTCAAGGAAAAAAGTTTAAGTCCACACTCCACACGATATAACATATGACAGACAAGAAAAGTAAGTACAGCTACAAGCTTGAAAGTAATTGAGTATCTGCCAAAGATATAACCAAGGGGCAAATATTGAGCAATCGTCGTAATGTGAAAGCCAAACCTGTCTTTTAGTAGTTGAATGAACCTTTAATACCTTCAAGCGTTTCTCCCATTGACAATCTGCAAAAAGAGAATAAATTGATAATTTAATACTTTCCAGAGTTCCTCCCATTGACAATCTTATAAATTGATAGTGTAATACCTCCAATGGAAATTCAGCAATAACTCGAACTAATTAATCCACTAAAGTTGCGCATCAAACTCTTAACATCATTATCTAAAAATCTACCAAGTCAATCTGCATTTTAAGATTGCCCTTTGGGAAACAACCCCGGCGGTGGATTGCTTTAAAATGTCAGTTAACTAGATTGTACAAAAACGTTGCAACCATAACATTTACTTTTATTTCACATCCTTGTTATTAACTATGGCAATGAGACTCAAACCCGCGAGTACCCACCCAAATCCGCCGTGACTTTGAAGGGGAAAACCCAACCCTGACTTTGATGGGGGGCGGAGATAGAAATTCAGATACCCGCCCTGCCCCAACCCCGAACTCGCTCTGCTGTTTACATAATTATAATAATATTCTCATTTATCTATATAAGATATTAAATTTGTTTTAATTGAAAGGTTACATTCTGTATAGATGGGTTTTTGTTTTTTTTTGAAAAATTACAGAACATTTGATTATATTTTTATTATTGTGTTTTGATACAAGTATTTTTTGAAGCATAACAAAGTGCTTTTAAAATATTAGTTTCTTTTTAATTTGTAGTAAGTTCTAATTTCTAGTTGATTGTTTTAATTGTGTGAAAGTTTTATCTGTTTATTTTTTGGAAGTACAATTTTGAGTTAATTTTAATTAAAGCAAAATAAATTTTTAAATTTGGTTATTCATTGATGGGGACCCACAAGAAATCCCGACCTCTGCTAGGGCGGGAATGGGGAAGGCAAAATCCGCCTCCGAAGAGGGGCGGGGCGGGGCTGGGAAAGCCAAAACGCTCCTGCTCCGCCCCGTTGCCATCCCTACTTGTTATCAACGGGTTGTTTCACTTTAACCCCTTATCCTTTTTCTTAACGTCAACCGTACTTACATACTGGTCTCAATTTGGTTCCATATTTTTAAAGTTCAATCAATCAAGTCCCTTTGTAAGGCAGTTCAAGTTTTTCTGACATGTTAGCCATGCACGTGAGTTAATCATATGCTCATTTTGGGATTTATTTGCCTTTTACATACTAAATGCAAAGACAATCTACTTCTTGCCTCCACTTCAGTCATTAAACCGTTAAAGAAACCATAGCTGCAAGTAGCTTGAAACCAACGAGCAGAAGACAATGAAGGCGAGAAAAAAGAAAGCAATCAAAGCTAAATGAACATATTTGAAAGCGAAATGAAGCCAATTGAATCTGAAAGGAAGTGTATGGTAAAGGATAAGCAGAAGGGCAAGGCCGAACATCCACAAGTTATTATTCGCTCTTTGCATGCAAATGAATAAGCTAAGGAAAACACTTACCAGAGCTATTTCTCAGCCCAATCATCAATGGTGTAACTAAAAGTCAACACGTCAGGAATTAGGCAACCCTACCACAGTTACATACACAACTTCATGCCCTTTTCATTCCAAGTTGTTAGGCTCAACTAACATTCATCATCATAGGTTAGACAAATGATGGTATTGGATCCATTCAGGAGCATGTTTTGTTTGTAAATGGAAAGGTATTCACCGCAGATATAAGAGGTCGGAGAATAGGTTTCCATATCATTCTACCTAGATGTATGTTCTCTTTTGGCCATAGATTGTTGTAGCCTGTTTAGGTGGAGGGTATGCCTGACACCTTGGGTTTTTGCTTAGGCATGTACATTCTTCCTTTTTCCAATACCATATAAACTTTCAAAAAAAAAAAAACAGTTAGCCTCAACAGGCGGTAAGTTATAAATATATAGGAGAGTAGATTTTTTGCAAAAACTACAAAATGACAAACCATACCCCACACAAAGGCCCATACTTTTCACATGTTCACTTTTACATGACCATTTTTCTTGTCAGAGTTGGACGAAAGGACTTTTTCAGACAAAGGTATAGATTAGGGATAAAATTGAGAGAAACGTAGTTAAGGACTGAAATGAAACAACTCGCATAGAACAAGGTCAAAAAGTGAAATTCAAACCAACATAATGTGAAACACACTTCGGAGTGTTCACACCTCTTACAAAATTATGCGTATTAAACCCCTTGCAAGTAAGAAAATAAGATACTGTTAGAAGAGAGGAAAACGTTTAAACATATTAGATGGAATGGCAGTCATATGCAATGGAACTTTAATTGAGATGTTTTTCCGGAGAAAGATTATCTCGATGATAATGCTAAACATGAGGAAATCTAAACATTAGAAGCATTCATGTGATGCAATCAATCATATAGAACTACAAGCATTGTGACCTAGAACAAGGAGCACCTTTCAAAAAAAAAAAGAAAAGACGAACAACTACAAGAAGGAAATATGCCAACTTGGACTAGAATCAATGATTTAGAACAAGATCAAGAAGTGATAAACTGACAAGAAGAAGATAATATTTTCTAACTCGTAATACTAGCCAACAAACTAATCTACTATGGTCAGAGACTTGGCAACATCATATCCAGGAGAACATACAATTTATTGTTACGTTAAAGAACACATTTGTGGCATCGCCTTGTAGCCGGGAGGAAAGTGGGATAATTGTTCTCATTTGATCTTATTCTTTTTTTTAAACCAATCATTAATCCCAAGAATTTGGGGTTGACTAAGGGATCGTGTAACGCGAGGACTTCCCAGGAGGTCACCCAAAAACAATTTTTTAGTATCATAACCAATCTCCAACTATGATTTATAGCTAAAGAACAAGCAACCAAAGCCAGCAACCAAGAAAAAATATTAAGTTCAGATCAGACAAGAATCACAGGTCCACTTGGCTACGAGTACTTTCTGGGCTTCTCAGCCTGCTAGTGAGTATTCAAGAACAAGAAAGAAAGATGAATTAACAGTATCATGACAATTACCTTCTCCTTCTTTAATTTCTGAAGATCAGCTTTGTAAGATCTTAGCTTTTCAGCACGAGCTCGTGCATCCTCTAGAGGACTTGATTTTGATGGTTTTCCTCTTCTGATTGGTCCTACAGTTTTCTTCTTGGCTGAGGAATCAGGAGTTGTTTTAGACTTCTTCAATCGCTTTGCATCTGTCACAGCCTCCTTATTTTGGTCATTCACTGCAGCAGAATCACCCTTATGAACCTGCATTTCATACTCTAAAGTGGGGTCGAATCCCATTAACCCTTTTTCTGTCCCTCGTTCTGGCATTAAACTCAAATAATCTGGTTCATAGTTAACCTGATGCCCAGTCTTGTTAGAACTATCTTCTGATTTTTTAATTGCTGAAGGGAGTTCAGAATCCATGTCAACGGCAGTTCTCTCACTGGTCCTAACTTGATCTAGAGATATCGATCGGAAAGGAATCATGAATGACTCATCAGTCATATCTTGTGAATCACCGCTGATGTTTTCTCGTGAATGCGATCCATTTATGGACAGTGGATCTGCTGAATGTGATGCATATGACTGGCCTTCTCGTCCAACTGTCATAAAATCATCATTTGCATTACTCTTATATGCTAACTTTCTTCCAGCTATTTCAGTGAACTGCATTTCCATCTGATTATCCACTTGGCGTCCGTTTCCTCTTGATACCAACCGTTCGTCATTTAATGGCCTCAACATTCTAGTCGCATTCCCACTGACATTATCCAATGCAGATATTCTCCCATGTTGTGCTTCAATTGGATCTCGCCGGACGCCAGCTAAAGGATCGTCTCCATTTGTATTTTGTCGTCTCTTAGTTTGAGTATTTTTCTCTAAACCAAACATGTTTTGATCATCACCACGGCTTTTCTCATCAGAGTCTCTAAGTAGGAAGCTTTGAAATGCTTCCCAATGTTTACCTTCTGATTCCTTCCCAAAAATAGGCTCCTCGATATTTGAATTTAATTCACCCACATATTTACCGTTACTTCCTTTTCTTTTCAAGGATGAATGATTCTCAATCACAGTTTCCCCATCATTCTCAGAATCTGAAGCTGCCTCAGGCTCTCTATCAGAAGAATTTTCTCCTTTCGAAGCAACATAGTTGATATTCCTAATAACAACAACTCTAGGTTGATTTTTAACTGATTTTCCAGCCTTCTTCCTTGACCCCCGGGTTTGTGAAGCTCCACTTTCTGACACAAATTCTTCTAATTCAGAATCGCTCTCTCCGTTATCCACATAATGCCTTCGCCGCCTTCCTCTACGGCTGTTACTGTGTCCAGAATCCTCCACAGATGGATGAGGAGGCGGAGAAAATGGGCCGCTCCCTGGATAGGGTTGATAATAGGGCACTCCTTGTACGGGATAGGGTTGATAGACAGGAAAAGCACCAGGAGGTGAATTTGCAGGCCATGTAGGAAACACTGGATATGGGAATTGGCCTTGATAGTATTCTGGTTGACCAACTTGAGCTTGAGGAGTAGTAAAACATCTCTCATCTGAGAGCAAAACAAGGATATAATTAACCAGGATTACTTTTTTTTAGACAATAAATACAACAATAATAATCATTAAACTAAAAACATGAGAAAACATCAATTCTCAAAATGATAGAGCTAAAATGTAAATGGTTAAGTACACAGCAAAAATCTGTATAAGGTATGTGGCATCATATGGAAACGTCATGCAACCACAAAACTTCCAAATGACAATCTTTCACAATCTTTAAACTAAAAACATGAGAAAACATCAATTCTCGAAAATGAAAGCGCTAAAATGTAAACGGTTAAGTACACAGCAAAATTCTGTATAAGGTATGTGGCATCATATGGAAACGTCATGCAACCACAAAACTTCCAAATGACAATCTTTCACCATCTTTGATTAACCTAGTTATAAAGAGAGACAATGATTGTAAACCACATACCAAAAACTTCACAATTCAACCCATAAAACCACCCTAAATTAGAGACTCAATGTAAGTGTCAATTTTAATAGGAAAAGGGGAGCATAATAAAAGGGGATAAAGGTGGGAGACCGTGAAGTAACTACTCTTGTTTTTTCTATCCCTCTTTATGAGTAGGTAGGAGAATATCTACTTACTCATTAAGACTAGAAGAAATCAAAGCAAGACTTCTTAATATGTACACTGAATCATGACAAGGAGATTATACCTGTGCTAGAGTCAGGGCCTGGTTTTCCATTGGTTCCTGCAGCCAACTCACCATGTGGCTCAATTTGTTGGTTGGCCATGCTAGAGAGCATGATGCCTGATGCATTCATGGCAGAGAAATCAGGTGGGATAGCCACAGCTTCAGCTGCTTCAACTTCAACCCACTCTCCACTTTCGTGCTTTTGCTTCCATAGATCTATGAATCTAAAGCATGCTTCCCTGTTGAGTAAATATCATACTTACAATGTAAGAGGGAGAAAGTAGGCCAAATCAAAATAAATATGAGTACAAAAATAGAAATGGACTGATCCATATGGAAAAGGAAAAGAGCGTAAACAATTGCGAAGCTTACAGTAACCGGGAGGCCCCGAAACAATCAGCAAAAGACAATAGGGGCTCCATGTGATCACTGTCAAAACCAGCAGCAACAGCCCTGGCAAACGCCATGCCTTGTTCTTTCTGCAGGACAGTTTTGCGTGTCTCCAGGACTTTTAATAATTGGACTCTGGTAAAAATGGAAAGAAAAAAAAACGTTACATCCATGAGATTTCTCCTAACAAAAATGCTAATCAACAAGTAAAGAAATTTGCCACGTATATAAATACCAGAACACGTTTTACATGCCATTGATGTGTCCATCTCCAGAAGAAATGCAATTGAAAATATTATCTTTTTTTTTTTAAACAATTAAATCAAACTACAAACAATACACATCAAAGTATTCTTCATTGATCAGATTATTTACTACTCATGGGTTTAACTGTAGCAACTGTAAGCCAGTTTTTTATGCCGAGTGGATCAGAGATTTAGCAGCATAGAGGTCAGTCAGGTGATGTTAGACTGCAGATCTATAAGACTTTTAACGTGTGAGAACAAGTATCCAGTATCTACTGATGTCCTATAACTAGCAGAATAGCGAAACCTTGTTGAAGTGTTACGATATTCCAATGTACTTTATTGTATAGTTTCATCTTAGGTAAGTGGATGTTCTACTCAATGTTCATTAGGTAAGTTGATGCTATGCAATCATGGTAATTTTTAGAGTAAGTTGCTAGCTTTAAGGATAATCTCTGATGGTCCTCGCTAAGAATTTGCAAGCACCCCCATGTTAAAACCCTTGAGCAACAAAAGAATATAAACAGGTAAGTTTTTGACTCAATAAACATAAGAACATACTTTGAATTTCCACCCTCAGGCGTGGAACCATTGACCTCTGAAGGATGAGCCTCAGGCTACAAGTTAAAGAAAACAATTTAAGGATAGTATAACGCCAATGCCATCATAGTAATATTCTAACAGATAAGTGTCCACTTACGTTGTAGAGTACAATTGCTTTCTCATCATAGACAACAGTTGTAGACTTGATTTCTATCCAACAGGAACAAAATGAATCAATATAACATATACTATGTCAGGCATACACTGCAGATTCTAATTTTTATCTCAAAAACCACAAGAAAGTCAGGGCGAAAATAAGATTAGGCAACCCTATTATGCCAAAATATAATGATGGATAATGATCATAGGGATAATAGTTCAATTGAGACCGGAACATAAAGGCAAAAGGAAACTATTTGCTGCAAATTGTTAATCTTCTTAATGTTCTAATCTCAGCATACCTTCTTGACTTCCTGCAAATTTTACTTGATTTTGTTCAACCTGCAAAACCATAAGATAAGTAATTACACTTCTAGCACAACAAAAGAAACATGAGGCAGAAGTTTTAATTGGTAATACTTGCCGTGGCTAATCCCATGTCATTATTGCCCTGAATGGCGATTGCTTTCTCAAGCTGTAAAATCTCAGATTCTAAGGAATACACTCTTTCTAAGATCTCCGGAGTGCTCACAAACCGAACAAACCTGTGGAGAGGGAGCACAAAGAGTGGTCACTTTCCTCCTTTCTTCTTCTTGTTTTTTGCTTTTTTGATGTGTGCTTGTGAGTGTTTATTTGTGTGTGTGTGGGAGTAGGTGAATGGGCTATCAGGTTTTCAAAACTGGACTTAATAATATAAATTTTGAAAACATTTTCCATTATCATTTCTAAAAATTCATAGAGCTCTAAGAACTACAAACCTTTCCATGGTGCCTTTAGTGAACCATGCCGAATCAGTGTCAGGACCAGGTTGAAGCAAAATTGAGTAGCCGCCCTTCTCAATCTGGTCCTGTGCAGTCTTCAGGTGGGCAAGAAAAGGATTCAATAAACCTGAACCAATTTTCTCTGTCTTACCCTTAGCAGTGATAACCAAGTCAAACCTGATAATAGGGCAACAATTATAATAGAATTAGAAAATGATAAAACATGTGAGATAAGACAGTAATTTTGTAACTAAATTCCCCAACAAAACAACTTAACAACGAAAAGTTGAAAACGAAACTCTTAATCGTTGAGGATAAAAGTTTAAATGCAAAGTGACTAAATGACTATCTAAGTTTGAACCCTGTTGCTCGGTCAGAAGGATAACCAATATGCAAAACACAGTTAAAGATTTAATAAAACATTGCACTAGACTTGTTCATATTTACACAATTTCCTACATCAAGTCTTAATTTGTCATGCGGTATGGTTAACAGCAGTAGCTCTAATACTTTTCCCACAAACAAGAATGACAGTTTTCTGAAAATTTAAGCCCATGCAGAGCACAAACCACACTGACTAATTACCGATCACAAATTTAAAATTAATTCATTTGGTAAAACAGTCAATACCTATACGAGAATGCAATTCACACTCTCTAAACTTTAATATCAAATATGTGTGAACTAGCATTTTTCAGGAAGAACTAAAATCTGTAAATACACAGGTTAAGTACATTAATTAATATTATCTGTTCAGAAGAAAGTTGAAGAAAATGGTATAATTACTTCTAAAATTGACAATAGAAGAAGGTATTTAATCACTTCACTTACAGTAAAAATATTTTTAACACATTAGATTATTCAAATAAAATTGAAGCAACATGTAGGAAGTCTAATCATTCAAATGCACATTTATGATTGAAAAATAATTATATCCAATTAATATCTAATTAATATTCTCACAGGCCTCGAAAATTCAACATGTAAGAATACAACATTACTTCAAATCAAGTCACAATAAAACCATAGTAATAAAAATCCTAATCAAGAAAAACAATGAAGAACAATTATAAACAAAAACACAATGATAAAAATGAAAACTGCATACTAATAAGCATGTCTAATCATTCAGACATGCGTTCATGATTGAAAATTAATTATCCGCAATTAAAATTTGAATAATTTTTTCACGGTACCCTAAAATTCGACTAAATTTAGCCGGCCTTGTTTAAATGAAAGAAGATTACATTATTTCAGATCAAATCACAATAAGAGCATCCCCACCCATCTTCCGACCTGATTTAGGATTTGTTTGGTTGCAGCAGCTTTTTTTTTTTGGAAGGTTTGGTTGCACCAGTTAAACTCAAGTTTTTCTGCTTTCTTTCTTAAAACCTAATCTCCCTGAGCTTATTTGATGTTTTGGCTTAAATAAGCTACAAGCCTTATGCTGTATGCATCAACTTTTTCTACAGAGAAAAAAAAAAAACTAGCTTTTTTACTTAGAAACTGCAATCAAACGAACCATTGTATTCTCTCGTTTAATTTCTCAATTGACAAGAAATATTTCACATCAATTTTTCTATTTCTAGAAATCTAAGTAGAATTTCTACAGTAAATTTCAAGAGAGAGAAAATCTACTTAGTTACAATTTCACAAAAAAATATTACTAATAATTTTTTCACCAAAACCATTACTTACTTCAGATAACACAATCTTTCTTTTAAATTTTAGTATATATTTTTTTTCAATATTTTTAATAAATTGTCGAGAAAAAACTGCATTTTTAAGAATACTGACTTGTGCAATATCATTGACTTTAAAAAAATCGTATTCAGAAATTAACTGACTCTAAAATCACAGTAAAGTACATCCTAATGAAGAACAATACATTTATGTATATAAATTAAATAACAAAATTAGACCTCGTCCGAGTAGGCGTGAGCTGGAATACAACGGAATCGAGAATCGTACTAGACCTCATCTCTCTCAAACAGAAGTCGATTGAGCTCCGAGTGATTCAATTTCAACTAATTAAAGAGATCTAAGTTTAAATTGTATACTCATTGATACAAATAACTGAAATATATAGCTTTCGGCTTTTTTCACAGGACTCGTGCCTACATAATATATATATTTAGAGAGAGAGAGAGAGAGAGAGAGAGTTGGACAAGACGGAAACGGGGCAAACGGTTAAGTAGGCGAAGAAACGGTTGAACTTTTTAATGATGGAGATTTAAATTTTATTATAAGTGGGTCTAAAACTGGGAAAATATATTATTATTATTATTTTATTCTCGTTACATTTTTTACTAGTATTTTTTTTTTTTATTATTGAAAAAAGTCTGACCCGAGAAAGCAGGGGCTAAAAAGCACTTACAATTTGACTTTTTGGTAACGTCGCGTTGAATGTTGACACGTGAAAATCCCCCGCGTGGCTGAATCTTCAACTCTCAACCACCTTTGGGGAAAGGCAATTTAAAAGGATGTAAAAATAAATAAGAAATTCAATTAAACTTCTAAAATCGAGTTTTTTTATGAATAAGTGGGAGGTAAGATTCATTTTATTGAATATTTTTAAATTAAAAAAAAACACAACCTTTTTTTATTTTACCTCTTTACTATTAATTTATTTAATGCATTAGATTAGTTATTTTACATATTGGCTATAATATCAATTCATTTGTTAATTTATTATTTATTATTTTTATTATTAATATATATATATATATAATTAAAATTGAGAATCAAAAATAATTTTTTTTATAATTTGTTATACAAAATCATAAGATATATATATATATATATATATATGTCAATATCAATATCTTTCCGGAGTATATTTCGTAAGCTTTAATATGTTGTATAATATACAAAAATACTTTAATAAAATTATAATATTTAAAATAAATGAAAAAGCAAAAAGAGAGAGGGGAGATAATAAATGTGCAATGAGCATAAAAAATGGAGAAGATAAGAGAGAGATTATTTAAGCTGCTACAATAAATATGTATTTTTAGTAAATTATTGTAATTCTCGTAAAAATAACAATTTTTTTAGTCAATTTGACATAGGAATGTTTTTAAGATGTTTTGAACTTTTGATTGCCAAAATAACTATAGATGAACCTTTAGCTAATCTGTTGCAAATTCTCTAGGTTGCCACTATGTGTATTGTTATACAAGTAACATTATAAAAATATAATGTGTATTATGTGCATGAGACTCATTAAATAAATTACCAAATATACATGCATACATATTTTGCATTAATCTTTACTTTTCTTCTATTTACGTTAAATAATATATACATGTGTCATTTATTCAAATTCACTAATATAAAATTGAAAAAAAAAATCCACTAGTCAGATGTATCAAAAATGTTGTTACATGCATTCTAGAGTAGCCATATACATATGTGTTACGGAGCAAGACAACGTTGTCCAAAAAAAAAATAAAATCTCTACAATGTCCATGACCATCCAGAGCAAACATGTTTGTTATGTTTACAACTTTCGTAACATGGTAACTAGCGAACAGTAAATTATATTTGTCCCTTTCTTGTGAGAAAACAACTAATCTCAATTCAAATGTCAACAGAAAAAAAATCTTGAAAGCAACTAATCTCAATTCAAATGTCAACAAAAAAAAATCTTACTATCAATTTAATTAGGACAGCTTTATATAAAAATTCAATATAACTTTTATAAGCTATGTGGAGATACTTTCATTATATTTATCAGATGACTTTTTCTTATTACCCCTTTAGTCGCACAACATTAATTATTTTAGGTAATGCCTAGCAGGTGTAAAATCTAGACCTCAATTGTTGAATATTGAAAGTAGACCTCTTAAATACTTCTAGATGTTTCTTTTGTTTTATTCGAGAGAGTTGTGCACGGGTCAATGGAAAAATCAGTGCCCATTAATTAGGATTAGTTTGGTCCATATAATTTTTTCCCACGAAAGATTGGCCATTGGTCCATGTAGTTTACGAAGGCTTTGAACAAATATAAATATGGCTAGTAAAGGCGGTATCATGTTTTTGCTTAACTCATCTAAAATTCAATGTTACGTATTATTTATACTATAGAAAGATATTCTTAATAGTTTCATATTTGTATTATAAATTTCATGTTCAAATTTATCAATAGTATAGAAAAAATATGCATTTTTTAATATTTTAGTACTTTTTTATTTGATTTTTTCAAATATTGGAGTTATTAAATATAAAATATTTTATTTCATGCAATACAAATTTATTTAAAACGGATGATAATTATTTACATTAAAGAAAAAATTAACATTAAATACACATTTTAGAT
>MKEJ01029502.1:0-10199 GCA_001753735.1 Embelia ribes
TACTATATTGTAGAATGAAAATTACTATATTTTTATAACGGATTGTTATTCCTGAAGGTACGAATCTTGTACCAAATTAAACGCCCAATGTTAAGGCTCAAAGTTGAGTAGAATTTGACATTGTTCTATTTAAAAGAGTTAAGCTAATAACAAACCTAAGATCTACGCAGTTCAACCAACTCGACTCATCCGCTCAACCCATCTCACAAATCCAAAATGGGTCCTAACTTTTTTGTTTTTTAACTACGAATAATTTTAAGTGGCTCAAAATTCACAAAGACAATACATATGCGCAATGCACATTCCCCGTCTACACAACGCGGCTCGCACTAAAATGCGCCTCCCTAGCGTAATTGTTTACTACTATCATACTTCACCTGGCGAGGCCGGCGGTTACTAACCTCCCCCACCGCCCCTGTCCGCAACTCACCACCGACCTCCACGTGGCATTACATACATACATATACATATACATATACATATTCATATTGTTTTGAGCTATTCATCTCTCACTACAAATATGCGATTGTTTTAGCACCAAAATGCGATTCCCGAAGGGGAGCACTCTCTCTCTCTGCGCCTCTCTCCTCTCTCCGCCGCTGCCCTCCGTCGTCTCTCCCTGGCTTCGGTCCTCCGGTGTACACGTGGCCAAAAGTAAGGCTGCCAATTGTTCTTGCTCGTTTGAACATTGGATATTGATACTGCTTTCTCATTTTCCAAAATTGGATTTAGGGTTACGTACTTGATACTCGGGGATTTTCTCTTGTGCCGACGAATATAAATTATGTGTTTGCTCTTGTTGGTAGGCATTTTTGACGGTGAATACGTGATTGGGAAATGATTTATGTACCGATAATTATGTATAAACTCGCAAAATGTAGTGTTTTTCGTCTTTTTTTTTTTTTGAAGTACGACACTCTGGATCTAAACATGTATATGTTTGTACGGTTTTGGTATACAGCTGTTAGTACTTCGATATGATTTTGTCAGTTCTCTTTATTGTATATATTTTGCTTTTTTATTTTTTATTTAAATATATGTTAACATGTTTATAACTTTATATATGCGTTAATGCATGTCTTTGCTTAGTTTAGTAATGCTTTTTGTGGCACCTTCTGTATTCACGAGTGTCTTTGTAAGTACCTTTATTGCTGATATGCGATATGCTGATATGGATTCTCCAGCACGTATTTGAAGTTTCAAAAAGAACAATTTAAGAGACATGCGAAAAACAGAGTGTCTTACACTGTGCCTGCCGACTATGTTGTGTCCGACATGGGTCAACATGGGAATGACATCCATTTTGGTCTGTCATGCTTCCTAGATTATCTATATTGTAATCAGAAAATATATCATAAATTATACGATTATACTCAGCAAGTTTCTAATTTTGTTTTCTGTAAAATGGATGAACTTTATCACATTCTTACCAAATACCACAATGTTTCTTGAAGAAACGTCTTAGTTTATTTACTAGATATTACGATGAAGCTTGATCTGGAAATATCTTCCAAAGCAACATTAAGAACCAGATTGGTTATAGTGATTTAGTTGTTTAAAATTTTGTTAGATCTTTTTACTGATTTAGTTGTTTAAAATTTTGTTAGATCTTTTTACTGCATTTGAATTTGCTTCTTTGGTTTTTATCATGTTCAGCTTTGTTGTAAATTGATGTTCCTTATCAATTACATATTTACGTGAATGTGTAGCATAGGTTAGTTTAGTAATGATTGATTGTGGGAATGCTTTTAATGGGACGTAGGGTTGGTGCTTTCCTTGATTAAGTTTAGGTATTGATTGCTTATTTCTATTTACTTCATGTTTGTGCTTAACTCTTTCAGGAGCTAATCAATTGCATGCTAGTTATACGATGGAAGGGACTGGTTTGAATAACAGAAAAACTCAGCCTCAGAAGGTGACCTTTAATGATGGTGCTCAAGATCCATGTATCTGGTCATCCCCTGGAGGGGGATGTGAAATCAATATAGGAAAACAGATATTCTGCAATAGATCTTTGAATATGAAGAACATTGTTGCTGTGGGCTTTGACATGGATTACACCTTGGCACAATACAAACCGGAAACTTTTGAGACACTTGCATATGAAGGCACCATTAAGAAGTTGGTTTACGATCTGGGATATCCCACTGAGGTTAGTCTACTTTTGCCTATCGTGAAGTGTTGGCTTTTTTGCTTTACGGTCATTACTGGCATGATCTCTTCGCCAAGCTTTTGTGTTGGCGCATATCAGTAATCTTTTTCTTTTTTGACATTTGCACATATCATAATCTGGTCGTTTGTTATTAGTTGTTGTTGTATTGGCATTTGAAACAAGTATCAGTTCTTTACCCGAGTTGTCTGTTTTTACAGCTTTTGAAGTGGACTTTTGATTGGAAGTACATGGTTAGAGGTTTGGTCCTTGATAAAAGAAGGGGTAACATACTGAAGGTTAGGTTAGCTCTTATATTGGCTTTCTTTACAATAATTTTGTTCTTCTAGGTGGCAGCATTAAACTAATATCACCACGCAGTGGCACTTGTTGACTATAGTTGCATACACTGTGGAATGTGTTATCTGCCAGTGTTCTTCCTGTTTACGAGGTTTTTCTGCCGATTGTATAGATGGATCGACACAAATATGTGAAAGTAGCATACCATGGGTTCAGGGAATTGTCAAAAGAAGATAAAGTTGCCACATATGGAAGTACTTTGATACGAGATGCATTTGATGAACCTGATTATGCTCTCATCGATACCCTTTTCTCACTAGCTGAAGCCTACTTATTTGCTCAACTTGTTGATTTGAAGGATAATAATCCTGGAAAAGTTCCAGAGCGAACAGAGTAAGAGAGTCTTCTTTTAAGTCTTGTTGGAAGTACCTGTTTAAACTTACAATTTGAAGGAATTTTGTCTGTATTTTGATTTTAACTGTACTTATAAGGAAATGTTGTTAGTGAGAGACAGGCTATTGTATTGAAATATTTTCCTTTTCAGATAAAACCTCATACCGATATGAAAGATCATACGAATAAATCATTTGAACTGGTCATTATATCTACCTTAGTTTTATTTCTGTATTCGGCTGAATCCATCGTGCAATAGCAAACTCTTTCAGAATCTCTAATCTCACTTATCAAAATTATTTATTCTCATCTCGGGCACGGGTGCAGTGCCTTAAGCGTGTCAGGCACTTAATGATTGCATTTTATTCTCTTCAGTTCAACTCATATAGGGTTCATGTCACGTGATACTATTCTATTTTACTTTTTTACCTCTCTTCCGTGGGCTAATGTTGTTATATTACTATCTTGTAGCTATGCTCGTATGTATAAAGATGTTCGAGCGGCAGTGGACTTGTGTCATCGAGATGGAACATTGAAACAGATGGTTGCAAAAGATCCTAAAGAGTATGTTAGTGTCCATCAATAATAAATATATTCTGCAAAGGGCGGTGTATCTTGGAAAAATTTACCCTTATTCTAGTGTAGCATGAAGTCTTTGTTATCAGTATTACTAGATACTAATAATTGACACATTGATATAGCTTATAAACAGTAAAATATTTTAGTTTGGCTAGTTGTCTTTTCCTGCTACCCAAACAGAAACTTGTGAAATGTTAATGCTGGCATTCTACAACTAAAATGCCAAATGTGATTATTTAATACCTTTTGTTGATTTCTCACTTCATTGTTGTGTTAGGTACATTAATGAGGATTTGTCGATTGTTCCGATGCTGAAAATGCTCAGAGACTCGGGTCGTTCAACATTTTTGGTGACAAATAGGTAGTATTTTTTCTGGAAGTTTCTTTTTGTGGAAAGATTTTAGTGAGACTTTGGCTATTTATGTTGATTTATCTTCCCCTCTGTCCCTTGAAATTAGTAGTTAGTGAAAGTGATGAAGTCATGACATAGCTTTTTGAAAATCGGCCATATGTGTTGACACATTTACAGCAGGAACTAACAAAAATTGAATCTCGCTTATATTTGTTGCAGTCTTTGGGACTATACAAACATCGTAATGACTTTTCTCTGTGGGCCCCAGACATTGGATGGTGGTTCCTCTAAAAAATTTGGGTGGCTCCGATACTTTGATGTGGTCATCACTGGCAGGTCATAATTTTTCTGGAGATATTATAGCATGTTATACTCTAGACTTTAGAGGTTGCAGTTTTTGGTAGTGTTTTTTGCTTTTTTGCTTTTGTTTTTGCACCCTTTACCAATTTCCTGTACTTAAATTTTGATAAATAGCAATGTTACAGCTCTGTAACTCTATACTTGCTGATGGTTAATCTTTTGTTCTGAACATTGCTTTTTTCTTTTTGAGGTATATAATACGTTGCTCACACTGTTTTATAGCATTCCATCATTATATGTTTCCAATACTTTTAGTTCTATAGTCTGAAAGGAAATTAACTTTATTTTGCAGTGCCAAACCAAGTTTTTTTCATGATGAGAATCGTGCTAACCTTTTTGAGGTTGAGCCTGAGTCCGGGATGCTACTTAACACTGATAATGGAACTCCTATGCCGCTGGTTGATGTCCACATCCTTTGACATGTAGGATATTTATCATCCTTAGCAGCTATGCCTTTTTCTCAAGGAGTTTCATCTTCGATTGTGTAGGTGGGGGGTACTATAAGAATACCAATAAAGAGCCTGAACAAGAGCTGTAGAGTTTTCCAGGTGAGAGTTAAAAGTTATATCTTGTATATACATCGAAATGCCTTTATGATGTTTTGCCTGTTCTTCATAATTGCTGTATTTCATCTCAAACTCGCTGAATGCTGCTGCTATATCTACTGCCTACTCTTTTCAGGGGGGGAATGTTGGTCATCTGCATAAATTACTGAATATTGAGTCAAGTTCACAGGTACAATTCTAGTCATATGCTGATTGTAGTAAATTTCTAGTTATTTTCTCATCGTTAAAAACTCTTTATCTTCATGACTTGTATTATAGGTAAACTCTACACGTATAAGCATTTGTAGTTCTAAACTTCTAATATCTGGGCATTTGTAGGTTTTTTATGTGGGAGATCACATATATGGAGACATATTACGCAGCAAAAAGGTTTTAGGTATTACTTTCTCCATTTCTGTTTCCTAGTTATGACTGCAAATAAATTTTTCTTGTTTTTGGATATTCTGATGAAAAGCATAAATATTTGATTTGGGCAATGGTGAACGAAGGATACATAGATTGGTGATGCTCTTTTTGAATAGGATGGCGAACGATGCTAGTTGTTCCGGAGCTTGTGAGGGAGGTTCAGCTTCTTTGGGAATTCAGGGATATCCGTAAGGTATTGATGTTACCATGCTTCCTTGTATACTTTTATAATCCTCTTATCACTTGTTGGTTAATGTTTCAACTTCAGCGTTTTCCAAGAATGTTAATTGAAAATTGGGATTTTCAAGTTTTATGAGAATCTGCAATTAACCATTTGTCTGATGCTCTCATAACTTAGTTACCAACAATTGAAATCACATTTGATTTGCCTGACAAACTTCATTAAATTGGATAGGAAACATGATCAAAACTTATTTTTGTTACTTTCCTGTTGGTACTTAAAGCAGTTAATTGGTTTCAAGAGCATTTGATTTTATTCTAATATTTGTGATAACTTTATGCAGCACCTTCGATTGGTGAGAAGTGAACGGGATCTTATAGAAGACCAAATTCATCATCTGAAATGGTCACTCAAGTAAGTAGTTTCCCTTTTATGCCAGCCATCATATTTCAGTAGTCACCCCTCAACCAACATATACACACAAATGGGAAAAGAAAAAGGTGAAACACCATAAAAGCTTTGCTGGTTAGGTGTATGCTAGTATTGGGAGTTATGCTGTCTAAATGGAATCATAGTTCTGTTTCTTCAGGAGATTGATTCTTGCTTGCTTGCTGACTTAATTTTTAGTTTGTTCATTCTTTTAGATATTTTCATCTCGCTTTTATTGCTAATGTCTTATTTGGTTCAGATTTGAAGGTCTTGATGACAAAGAGAAGCAAACACTTACATCCGAACTCGACAAACTTGAGGTTGGTCCATGTTATTCTTTGCCAGCATTCATTGTTAACTCTTTAAACTTATATTTCTTGACGGTTCTGTTAATACAGATTAAAAGACAGCAAGTTCGTCTTGGTCATCAACAGGGTCAGCGAGAATTTCACCAGAAGGTTATCCATTCATTAAAGATAGGAGTTTTTTCTTTTGTGATAACTGGTGAAGTTTTTCTCAATTCTGTCGATCTTATTTGGTGGGATTGGGATTTTGTTATTTTTCAAAAAGCTTTCTTGGTGTGAGAGATCTCAAACTCAGGTCTAGACATTATTCCTGCAATCATTTTACCTTTACAAATGTCACTGTTGTATACAAACTCGTTCTGATACTGATATTTGCTTTTCCAATATCGTAGTGTTGCAATTGACATTTATGCGGTAATTGTTTCAGTTTCACACGGTATGGGGGCAACTCTTGAAGACTGGCTATCAGAACTCCCGGTTTGCGCATCAGGTCAACCTATTTGTCTCCCTTATAAATTACTTTATGAAGTTTAATACAGTGCTTCGTTCTTAATCATTTTTCACTATTATGCAGGTAGAGAGATTTGCCTGCCTGTATACTAGCCAAGTTACCAATCTGAGCCTATATTCTCCTGACAAGTACTACAGACCAAGTGAAGATTTCATGCCCCATGAGTTTGACATTTTGGACCTGTGACAAACCCAATTCAGTCGCAGAGGATGCTTATCTTAAATTTTTTGTTATGCTATATTGTTGGGTCTGTTATAGAAAGGGGAGGCTCTAAGTTAAAATTTTAGGGTTCCTAGTGATTTGATGAATAGAATATTCTTACATAGTATTTTGTACTTAATACTTAGAATTGGAAGGTCTTATCAGCAAAAGGAAATTGTAATATATTGTTCGTAATATTGTACTCGCAAGTTCAGATTAGAGAAAATGTGAATGAAAATAGCAATCTTATCTCTAGAATGAAGGTGCGGTTGTGTGCAATTGTTTTCAAGAGGTTAATACACTAAAGGTCTTTTATGCTTAGGAGATGAGGGTGAGCTCTCAATATATAGCTAGTGTGCAATGCACCATTCACTAGCTTACACCGTAACAATGTAAAAGAGCCAAGCTAGACCTTTAGCACCCGTTGTAAATATTGAATCGGAACCAAGTCCTAGCTCGGGTCTTATAGTTCACAATCTTACAGGTTCTTCTGGTGTGTATGCAGAAATGGTGACCTCGGTTGTAGTTGCGAACCTCACGACTGTGAGTCAGAAAAGGGGAATGGGACGAAGTAGAGGTATGGTTTCTTTATCTTGTTACCTTACAATCTGTGAAGCCCTTTAGCAGCGAGTTCAAGAGTAATGCGAAAGGTATTGTATATCTTTTTATTCTAAACTATGCTATATCTCCAATTCTGCAAGACAAGTGCCTATGGAAGATAATTTTTCGATACAAAATATAAGATCAGCGAGATGTGGACTCCTTTTGATTCGCTCAGGAGTGGTTTAGTTAGATAACCTAATTTTTCCCGTTAACTTGTACCTAAATTTTTTATGCTTAAAAAAAGTTAGTAATTTTTCCTCTTCCCGTGTAGCCTGTTAGTACAAAATTCAGCTGTGATGGTTATTTGAAGTTTTATGCAGCTGTGACGCTTTTCTTGCGAGTGTTCTACTATAACTCCGTATTAAAGCCTGTCATGTATTAACTAACCAATATCTCCACTGGTACATAGGTTCAACACATCTTTAGTGTTGTAATCTCTCTCAGAACCGTTTCCACAAAATACCAGACAAAGTCGTTGAAAATCTGGTAAATAAATGTACTTGTTATTAATTTATGTTAAGATGTTATGTCTTGTTCAGTGATTCGTTAGTGTTTACAAGAATTGTTCTCCTTTGTCTTCAGATTGAGGTGGGTAAATTTTGGATTGTTGCTGGTATATTGATCATCAAGCGTCCGTGGGTGCTATTCTACATCAAATAAGTGGTTAGTTTTCTATCTTTCTGCATAAGTTTGTTTATATGCCACGCGTTCATTCTATTCCATACACCACCGTTGAAAACTTCTTTACACGAGCGTCCAAAGCCGCTCGTGGTAAGAAACCCACAATCGTAAATCTTTGCTTTTCATAAGCTTCAAACAAGAAGCCCATATCTTGTCTCCCTAGAACCTGGAATTTAAAATAACTGAAGACAAAAATGCAACTTTGTAACTGACAATTCATATTTAATATTCCAGTAAGAAAACATGTCACATGATGCCAACAGTGTAGACCGGGATTCTTTCTCCTCCTTGCTTGGCATTACCTGTTACATTATTTACCCTTGTCTCATTAAAAAAAAAAATAAGTGAAAGGTATATATCGATTTGCAGAAATATCTTGCCAATTCCCACTCGCTACTCTAGTAAGAAATTTTTTTGTTCTGCTATCGCCACTACCTGTGAGTCATTGGCTCATTTTTCCACAAGCACACGATCCGGGCCCCGACTGCTCTCTCTCTTGGTTGTTCGGATCAATATGAATTATTACCTCGCGCACATTATATTTGATATTCATTTAGAACTCATCTCATGTAAAAGATTTAAGTCGTAACAAGGGGGGCATATTATTATGCTTTTAATTTAATTTTAATGCACATATGGGGTGGTTATATCTACAACATTATCATCTTGAAGGGTTGCTTTACATCAATTTAGAGAAATACCTTGCGAATCTACTCGGGAACAGTGTGGAACCTAGGAACTCGGGTAGGGGGGCCGAGCCCATCTATTCTATATAGGGGAACTAAAAAAATATCCCTGGAGGGCCAGTATAGTAGGGATTCTAAAAAATTCTCGAATTTTAGATACAAAATCTGTCAAAAATCGTGGCTCTGCCACTGCAACAGGCAGTGTACTCCTATCATAAATTTTAGGAATTAAATCGAAGGGAACAATCCATCAACATTTCCATACAATATTCAATACCTTGAGAAATGGGGGTTTCTCATGGATAATAGAAGATTTTTAAATCTTACCCACGATATACAAAAATGGCTAACAATATTAGAATATTTACTAAAAGACACTACGAGGAATTAGATTTTAATCATAGCCCAGACCAAATGTATTCTTATTTTAAAAAAATACCTTGTTTCCAGGATGAGTGAAGTGGAGCTCTTCACCGTAGTTGAAGGAGGCGATGGTGGGGAATCCGCCTTGACCTTGGCCTCTCCATGTTCCCAGCAAGTACGACATTGGCATCACAGCCGGATGAATCGCTCCAGAAGCTGCCATGGTCTATCTCTCTCTCTCTCTCTCTCTCTCTCTCTCTAGTGTCTCTACACTTCTTCTGGTAGTTAAAAAACGAAGTACTCGGAGGTCTCAACTATGAACCCACGGCCAACCAGTCTGGCCGAGGTGCACCCCCACACACGTGAAGACTTTTGCGTCGGATTTAGCAAAGCTGATTTTTCCTTTTTCAGCAATTTCTTAGGCACTTTGGGAATTGTTTTGCTTTAGCATTCATCCTTCATTTGTCATTTTGTTTCAAAATTTTAATTTCTACAAATGCAATTTTTATATATAAAATAGAAACGTGTCTGATTGAGATATGAAATTATAAATAATAAGTTGGTATAATATGCATTTTAGTACAATTATTCTATATTTAATATGTAAAACTTGTATTGTTTAGATATTACGTGTGCTTTGTAGGATTTTGAAACTAAAATGATAAATTTTGATGCACATTGATTAAAGTTAAGTAACCACGAAATTTGGAATATAAAAAATGATAAGAAAAATTAAATACTCAGGTTCGAGTGTGCAATGAAGAAATTAAATCTCAAAAAAAAATCGAAGCAAAAGTGAGCAAAAATCAAATCCGACTTTTATGATGGATCGCCAAAGTGATCCATCACCATAACTATTTTTGGAGTTGATGACAATTTTGTCAGAATTATACTAAAAGTCATATTTTTTATGGACCTTGTATTTTAATAATAAATATTATTTCATTTTAATGAGATTCAGTTGAGCAATTTTCTTTTATTATTATTTGTGATTAATAATTAGATATCTCATATTCTATATAGTAGATGATTAAGTGTGTAGAGTATGACTTACACGCAGAAGACTAAATCATCGGTTTCTTATGGAATATAAGTTTAATGTTTACAACTTTAGATAGAATTGGACACACCATCA
>MKEJ01029506.1:0-11221 GCA_001753735.1 Embelia ribes
CGGGCTAGATCCCAAAATCGCCTGTCATCACCTTAATATCAATTCACAATTTCATTCCATCCGGTAGAAGGCTTGGACATATAAAAAAGAACATTAGGAAGCTATACACGTGGAAGTAAGGGAGTTACTATCGACTTCAGCAGTACGTGAGGTTTTTTTATCTGGAATGGTTAGCTAATGTCGTGGTTGTACCCATAAAGAATGGTAAGTGGCAGGTCCATGTTGACTATACCGATTTGAATAAAGCTTGCCCCAAAGACCCATTCCCCATGCCTAAAATCGATCAATTAGTGGTTGTATCGGCAACCACTCAGCGTTTAAGTTTCTTAGATGCTTATTCTGGATATAATCAAATCCCGATACATCAACCATATCAGGAAGCAACTTCTTTTAGAGGAATCTCGGGTAACTACTGTTACAATGTTATGCCATTCAGATTAAAGAATACTAGATCCACCTATCAGAGAGCAATCACCAAAATTTGTACTCCACATTTGGGCAAAACTATGGGTATTTATATTGATGACATGGTCGTAACGAGTTGGGAGTAAGACGATCATATTGCCGATCTAAAGGAAGTGTTCTATACCCTGCGCCAATAGAAACTCAAGTTGAATGCCTCTAAATGCACTTTTGGAGTAGGGATTGTAAATTTTTGGGATTTATTGTTCGACATTGGGGTATTGAAGCCAACCCCTCACAAATTCAAGCCCTCATTAATTTACATCCACCAGAAGGAATAAATGAGGTAAAAAATTGGCAAGAATGGCAACAGCCTTAAACAAGTTTATCAAGAGGTCGGCTGATAAATACAAAGTTTTCTTCACAACAATGAAGGATGGACGGAAGTTCAAATGACAGTTCAATGTCAGAAGGATTTTGAAGTCCTGAAATAGTATTTATCTGAAGCTTCGAAATTAACAATCCCAAGAGATGGTAATGTATCAGTCCTATATTTTTCCATTTCTGAGCATGTTGTTAGGGCCGTGCCTTTTCGATAAGAAGGTTCGGAATTTCGTGAGCAAAACTTTGGTGGCCTCGAAAACCTGATACCAACCTCTGGAGAAACTGGTTATCGTTTTAGTCATTGCTTTCTGAAAGCTTCCATAATAATTTCATTCATACTCTATCCTTATTTACACGAAATATCCAATTCAGGCTACCCTGCGCAAGGCAGACCTCTCAGGGCGGATGGTCAAATGGTCCATCAAATTGGGAGAATACCATTTCATTTACAAACCCCGAGCAACGATCAAAGGCCAAATACTCACCGATTTCATTTTGGAATTTTCTGATGAACATAATACTTTGTTTGCAGGTTTTGACAATGCTAATTGGGTATTACAGGTAGATGGGGCTTCCAATAAAAATGGATCAGGAATCGGTGTAGTCTTATTCGACCTGTAGGGGAATGTCGCTAAACGCTCGGTACACCTTGGCTTTTTGACAACTAATAACGAAGCAGAATATGAAGTACTCATTTGCGGCTTAAAAGCAGCCCGAAGTATTAGAATCAATAAACTCAAAGCATACACTGATTCTCAATTGGTGACCGAACAATTATCAGGGCAATATCAAACTAAATCTACTTGAATGGAGGAGTATTGGAAACACATAACAAAGATTATGTCCGAATTCGAGGAGTTTTCAATCCAACAAGTTGCCCGAACCCAGAATGCTCATGCCTATACTCTAGCAACATTATCAACCTCCGTATCAGCCAAAGAAGAACGTAGGATCCTTGTTCACTACTTACCAACCCTATGTATTGAACAATGACTACTTCATGTATTTCTGATTCAGGACGGAGAGCAATGTTGGATTGACCAAATTGTAAATTTTCTTCGGGATTAGACTGTCCCCGAAGGCTGAAAATATGTTATTCGAATACAAAGTAAAGCTGTAAACTTCTGGATATTAGATAGTGGATAACTCTATCGCTAAAACTTCTCTAGACCATATCTCAAATGCGTTTCCCCAAGGGAGGTGGAGCCCCTGCTGAAGGAGATCCATGAGGGATCCTGCAAAGCACACACAGGATGGCAATCTCTAGCTCACAGGGTTATTAGCTAGGGATATTGGTGGCCACATATGTAGGCGCAAGCCGATGCCGATGCTTATGTCAAGAAATGTGATAAATGCCAAAGATACTCATCTATCCTTTGACAGCCAGCTCAAGATATTGTTGCTATTACCGTCGTTTGGTTGTTTGCACAGTGGGGAATGGACATCATTGGGCTATTACTTTGGGCTAAAGGAAACCTACGTTACTTGTTGGTAGCTACAGACTATTTCTCGAAGTGGATAGAAGCAGTACCCTTTGTCAAAGTGACCATAGAAAATACCAAGTCATTCATTTGGAAAAACTTCATGACATGCTTTGGGTATCCGTATGATTTAGTCGCGGACAATGGCACTAACTTTGATGGACAGTTCATTCAAGATTTTTGTGCCGAGCATAAAGTTTGCAACTACTACTCTATACATTCTTACCCTCAAAGTAATGGCCTTGCTGAAAATTCAAATTGAGCCATTTTAGATGGCATTAAGAAGAGGTTAGAAGAAGCAAAAGAGAGATAGATAGAAGAGTTACACAACATTCTCTGGGCCCACAAAACCACACCCCGAGCAACTACTAATGTAACTCCATTTATCTTGGAGTATGGAAATGACGCGATCATTCCATTAAAGATCATCCTTCCTACACATGGGACCCTCGTAGTGGAACAAGGACAGAATGATTCGCTCAGAAAAATTTAACTTGCTCTTGCAGATTCTAAAAGGGAGGAGGCTCTGATAAGAATAGAGGCATATCAACAGGACATGAGAAACTCTTAAAACAAAAAAGGTAAGGGAACGCCGCTATGAACTGGGAGAGCTAATCCTTTGGAAAATGACTCAGAGCAGAAGAAATTCGGTCCATGGCAAGCTGGGACCTAACTGGGAAGGGCCTTATGAAATTACTAAGGTCTACCAAAATAATGCCTTTCGACTTAAAAATCGTTTCGCCTCTGTGGGAGATGCAGAGACACGACCTTGGAATGCTACCAACCTAAGAAAATACTTTCAGTAAAAGGAAACTCTCTTCTTATTCGTGCACACAACCAATGTTTGTCTTTACTTTTTCAAAGAAATTCAACAAACTTGGTTCTTATGCACTGGAATAGATACATATTAGAAAGAGGCCGAGCCCCAGGGCTACCTCTGGATTCTTAGGAATCCGAAAGCCTTCTTCTAGGATGCGTCCTAGGGCCACCTCAAGAGGAAGATAGGCCGAGCTCCAGGACCATCTCTGGGTTCCAAGGGACCTGAAGTTTCTTTAATTAAAAATTAAAACAAAAAAAAAAAGGAAAATAGGGATGAGCCTTAGATCTCCCTTGGGAATAAATGTGAATACGTCCCATAATCATTCGATAACAATATGGAATCAGAAGCTATTCTTCTAAGAAGACAAATCTTTGGTGGTATATTTTGGAGACAACTACCACAAAGAAAGGTTCCTCCTGGACTTTTGGAAGAAATATTCCAACATTTATTCTTATTGCAAATCACAAGTTACAAATACAAATGGTGTACTAGAAAACACAAATTTGGATACAATAAGATAAGAATACTTCAAAACTATTTTGAGTACCTGAAGTAGCTACACCTTCCACAGGCTCCAGTTTTACTCTAGGACCACCAGCTAAGAAGGGAAGGCGCTTATTATCTATGTAGTATCCAAGTTTTAATGTCATAGGAACCTCAGGGTCAATGGGAGTGAATGACTCATCTGAGTCTTATGGCCACCTCTGGAATCTCAGAAATTTGAAAGCCTTCTTTGAAGAAAAGTTCTAGGGCCACTTTAAGAGGAAGAAAGATCGAGCCTTAGGGCCACATTTGGATTCTTAAGAATCCGAAATCGTTTTTTAAAAATAAGCCCCAGGGCTACCTCAAGAGGAATAGAGGCTGAGACCCATGGCTATTTTTGGTTTCCTAGGAATTTGAAAGCCTTATTCAAGGACGAGCCCCAGGACTACCTCAAGAGGAAGAGAGGCTGAGTTTTAGGGCTACCTTTGGATTCCAAGAAATCCAAAAGCCTTCTTAGAGGACAAGTCCCAGGGCCACTTTTGGATTACCAAGAATCCAAAAGCCTTCTTCTAAACATGACTACGTCTCATAATCATTTGATGCCTTTTCGGAATCCGAAGTCTGTCTTCTAAATCAACTACTTTCCAGTGTGATATTTTGTGATAACTACCATTAAGAAAGTTTTCTCCTAGAGTTTCCGAAGCAACATCCCGAAGAAATATTCCAACATTTCTTCTTATTGTAAATCATAAATTACACATACAAATGGAATACTTGAAAGTATATATCTAGATATAATAAGATAAAAGTAATATAACAATCTATGGTATTCATCTTCATGCTTCCGAGTTACTCTAAGCACCTGACATACCCATGTCTTCCACGGGCTCTAACTTTACCCTAGGAACACTAGCTAGGAAGGGAAGATGCTCTTTATCTATGCAATATCCAAGTTTTATTATTTTAGTAAACTGGGGATCAATGGAAGTAAAAGTTTCATTCGCTCCCACTAGCCATAAGCCTTTCCTTTGGAAAACCACTATAAGGATTCCCCTAATTTACTACTATAGTAGTTAAAGAAGCTGCAACGTTTGCTTTTATTATTCATAGAATGGACAACTTGAAGGGAATTTTTTACATATACAATTACTCAATTTTACTCATCAAAAACGAAACTATAGACTTTGAAAAGGAATTGCATTCTTCTATTTTTGTGTTTGACCTGTTAATAATTTTTTTGAGCTCTTAAAGGCGAGCGCAATTTCTAGCATTATTGGCATCCGCCTTGTCTTGTTGCTCTCGAAGACCTTTAACCTCCTGATGAAGCTCAAACAACTTTATAGTAAGTTCACGAGGACGATCATTCTCTTTTTGAACTATGTAATCTATTCCTTAAGCTCTATAAAGCATTTGTCTAGGTTTAACAATTGACCTACTTCATGTTGCAATCAATTTGAGCATTTGTCAGCTTCATTATTCTTTTCCAAAGCTTTATCTGTCAATTTTCGGGACTGATTAAGTTGATGACGATAACAGGCAACCTTTGCATTAATCTCGTCTTTCTTACTAATAAACTCTTCCCCCTTAAAGTATGTCACATTGTGTTCAAGTTCAGTGATGATAAAATTAGCTTCCCAAAGAGATTTTCTTAACTTTAAATTGTGATGAATGTATAGGCACAATTCCAAATGAAAAATTTTACACAATGTTTAAATGGCCTCTATAAAAGTGAGATAATGAAAGGGTGAACCCTAGTTAGGATCTGGTGAAGAATGACGAATATGATTCACCAACTTCACTAGTTGCCATCTGAATTCCCCAATCTGACCCTTGCCTAGGTCAGGCATGTCCCCTGGTCGAACTGGAGAATGGGGAGTAGGGAAGTCACTTCCAGAGGGGACTAGTTTCTGGAACCTTAGCAGAATCTAAACCTCTCCAGTATGCAATCTTAGACTCTTGGTTGCATAGTCTCTTTTACCCGAAGGTCAGGGAAGTTGATTTCTTACTCTATTCCTCACATCTAGCTACAAGTTTCTTCATCCTCTCCACTTCTTCCCACAATAACATTTTGGCTTCATCCCTAATTTGATTCAAATCCTTCATCTACTCATCTTTTCTGGTATTAGCCCCAGTGAGCTTAGAAATCTTCTTCTCAGCCTCAACAATTCTCTTCTCATCTTTTTCCTTTTTTTTTAAATCTTTTTCTAAGGCCCCTCCCCTGTCACTAAGACACGCCTTCTGTTCATGGTCACTTTGCTTTAAATCCTCCACATCCTTGAATAGTTTGGCAATACGTCTATTATGATAATAAAGTTCTTCCTCCAAAATAGTCTGGGAATGAGCATCCATAACCTTACAACTAATATATTCTAGATGATATTTAAAAAGCAACACATCCAATTGTGAAACACCTTGTCAATAGAAAGGGGAATCAGGATATGAAAATTAGAATAAGGAAATTGGAGTATTAGGAATCAAATACTTACCAAATAAATATTATCCATGTACTTTGCGCTGAGAGTTTCCGAGGACTTTCTATGGAGATCGTTATGAAATCTAAGGTAAGTTTTGTGAAGCTTATTAAAAATCCCAATCGCTTAAAAAATGGTGGGGACATTACATAAGTAGTAACCTTCTATTGACACCTCACTCTCAGTCTCACTACTTTCTTCTTAGGACTCGGCTGCTTCTGAAGTAGATTTGTTTCCCAAATCATTTTCCAGATTTTCAACTTTGATAATATCTTCATCTTGAACAGAAAGATCAACCCTTTCTTCTTCATTCTCTTCTCCATCTCTCCCCTTAATGATACCCAAGTAATTGCTAGAATGAGCCAATGGGTCAAAATGGGTAGCCGAATCAAGGGCATCTAAAAGTTCAACATTGACTGAAGGCTCATCTACCATATACCTCAAAGCCTCCTCCTCAATTGCTCTAGGAACATTCTGAAGGGACAATTGGAGTATGCCATTTCTAGTCAGCCAAAGGTCTCCAATCTACAATATCGTTCCAACCTATGACCTAAAGGGGTGACATCATCTGTAGTGTTTGATACCATAATAGTAATATCACTGGCATAAGGAACCGTTGAGTTTAACCTTTTTCTCCTTTTCTTCCTTTCAGATTTATCAGACTCAAAAGCAGCTTTTTTCTCCTTCTTATTTGTTGCAGTTTCTCTCTCGGTATCATCCTTTAAACCACAAGGAAATTTATCCGAGTTGAATAGCTTATGGGGACAGTGCACTTGTTTATCTTTCCCATTTAGTCTTTTCCATTTCTAGACTTTATTGAGATTAGCGAGCCCTATTTCAGTTGGGTCAAGAAACAAGGGTTTGATCCCATCATAAGGACCTTTATTTATTCGAGCTTTACCTTATTCGAACCCAATCTCCGAACACAATGACCCAGCCATTTTTGCACCCTTATTTAAAGAAGGGAAGGAGTATAGAATCCTCTCTGGATGCTTTAGGGATACAAACCACATATCCTTTGAATGATTCAAAAGTAATAATTGGCAAATTCTTATATGCCCAAATTAACTCCAATAGCCTGGTTCAAAATCTCAATACCCTTGATAATCCGAAGGACATTTAGGGCTATTTGCGATAAGGTAAGCTGAGTGGGCTGCGGAAAATATATTAGCAGAGGAGATAGAGGAAAGGATAGAACTCCAACATATAGGTGGCTTAAGCAAACCCTGATCTCATCACCATCACTTCAGAGGATCCCTCGTGCGTCATCCTCCGTCTTAAATATTTGAACTTATATATTTATTCCTTTACCGTATTTCTCTAGAAATTTACTCTTGTTAAAGTGTTTGATCTACTTTACGTTTCCCATTGCGATAGCTTGGATTGATCCTTCAAAGAGTCTAATCTTTTTGAAGACATTGGGTCTCTTTTTGAAGGTGATCTAGTACTATCGCTCCTAAAGTTGAATAAGACACGGGTTGCAAAGTGTTCGGTAATTAGAACATATGAATTTTCTTGAAAGTGAAAAAGAAAATCCCATACGATATGCTCAACAACATGGAAATGCCAAATGAACAAAATGGACACCCTCTATCCCTATTTATAGTACACCTATCCTCACAAAAATAAAGGGGTGACATTTCAATAGCCAAATTTACAATGGAATACAGCTATGCTTATACATTAGCACACGTGCCATATGGCAATTTATTATAATCCACATCCAAAACCCATAGCTAGTAGAAGTTAGCCACATGTCACGATAAAACCTTTGATCACAGATAGTATTGCCTAAGATATAACTATCCCGAACCTTGACAAGCATGGTTCACAGTAGTCGGGGGTATGGTATACCCTTGGGGCAAATGAAAAAGTGAAAATTTCATTTCAAAAAATAGAATAAATAAATATTTTTATTTCAAACGATTACATGAGGAGGCCATCAAGGGAAGAGTATAAAAGTAGAGTTCTAAACACACTTACAACAAAACTCTTATCCCTAACCTCATAACCTATTCAATTCTAGGGATACCCTAGAATGCGGGCAATCAAGGAGCTATAGCATCTACTTTGGCCTCCAAACAATCAAACTTATCTTACCAAGTAGTATTAGATAAGAACTCATCAACCCCCATTTGAAGTTCTTTTATGTACTCCAGCTCTGCTTCCAGTAAATTGATATTATCCCCCAGCTCATCCAACTTTATACAAAGATCATGAACATTTGAACTTAGGTTCAGAGACTCATCTAAACTTGATGAATTGTCAAAAGGAACGAGAATAGGACCAGATGATGTCATTCTTGGAATTATTCACAGAAAAAACTCTAGAAAGAAAAGTCAAAAAATGAGAGTAAGAATGGATGAGTGACTTGTATTTATAGCTCAAGTCAAAAACTCTTATTAATGTTTCCATTTAAAAGAAAACTTTTCGAGAATTACCACATTAATGGTACAGCTGTCGTCATTATGACACCGCATGATTCGGTGACACGTGTCCTACTTGGGAAAACCAAATGACAGTCATTAATTGCGTCAACTGGATAGTGAAAAGACGTATCTAGGGAGCAACAAGGTAAGAAGGATAGCCCAAGTTCACACATAATGCATTTATTAAAGGTGAGAGTAAAGAAATAGATACAATATGTTTTGATCATACATCATTACTACAAAAGGTGCATATATTGGGAAAATAAAATAGGATATCAAAAAGAAATGGGACATTATGACATTTTTTTAACAAAATATCATGATGTCAAAGTGCCTACAGCTATAACATCCCTATGTAATCCTTTCATACTTAGGAAGGATCACCTGAGCCCTTCAATGGTGGTCCAGTTCTAACACAAAAGCTTTCAGAGTGGTCAGCTCGATCTCCAAAACTTCGACATGAAACTTCAGGGCATCCACTATGGCCATCTATTCCATGAGACATTTAACTAACCTATCTTTCTCTCATAACTCATCTTTCAAGTCCTCTACTTTATTTTGAAGTTCATCTAAAGGATCTTTCCCTACCTGAACTAAACTGATATCAGAGCTAGACTTACTACCCTCACTTGATTGAGACATAATGTGATGGAATGTAAGGAAAATCTATTTCCTCTGTATAACAAAGATAATTTTGAAGTTAAAGATCATGTTTTGAGCTATTTATAGAGAGAAAGATAGAGGGTAGGAAATAGATATTTACTGCATCAAAAATGTGATAAGATTTATAGATCGACAAATACAATTATTTTGACCTAGTCAATAGCATATCGGCTACACGTGGCAAAGGCGATATCATAAATCAAAAACTTTAAAATACCAACAATAAGATAGCCTATGAAAGAAAGTTAATAAAAATATTTTATAATCGAGGAAGAGATGACATAAAATGTTTCAGAGAAGATAATACTCTCCCCCTGTAAGTACTATTTCTCTCTCTTTATCTCTCTAGCTTTTACTTCAAGGGGCAACCCAGACCCAACAAAAGAAGCCTTCAAAGATGCAACCCTCACTACAAGTTAGCCCTCTTGGGAGGACTACTGGTGCTATTGGGCACCTGCTCTAGAGTAGACATAATGGCCTCCAAGAGCGCCGCCTTGATCTATAAGGCCTCCAGATGTACCAAGAGATCTTCATTCTCCTCTAGGTTGAGCTTCAACTCTTCCAGCTCTTGATCTTTCTGGGCTAACTCGCCCTCCAGATCCTCCACATGTTCTCCAAGATGGTTACTTGTAATGTCCCGGAAATTCCCACGTTAATTTTTTGCATTTTAATAATATTATATAGTCCAATATAATATTATTATTATTATGCATTTATTTTGGCATGAAGTAATGTTTGTTGTATTTGTGTTAGATTTTAAATCTCGTGTGAATAATATAGCGGTTAATGAGACTTGGAGACATGTATATTAGTGATTTAGAATAGTATGATAAGTGCGTAGAGTGACGGAGTTGAGATTTGGATTCAGTGAAATTTTAAGAGTTGATTGCATTAAGTCGTTGCGTAACGTCATCTCAGTAATAAATTAATATCTTTCAAACCATAAATCTGATTGGAGCTTATCATATAGTGTTGAAAACTATTTCATGTATTTACGACTTTTATGTTTGGCCCAAATATATTTCATAGGGAAGAGAGTCAAAATACGACTTGAAATATTAAAAACAACATATTCAAATTTATTATGATACCTGATTGGAATTTCGGCTATATCTCACAAACCGGAACTCCGATTAAGAACTCTTAAAATTTGTTAGAAAGATATTTCAATTATGTATGATTTTTATGTTTTAAGTATAATTTAATTCGACTCGTAGATGGGTCAAATTAGGCCTCGAAATGGTTGAATAGTGACTAATTTCCAATGAAGAGTTCATTTCAGAAAATGGCTTTCTATAATTTTTGTAAAAGTGTTTAATTAGCCTTCTAGCCATGAGGGCACATTTTTTTCCCCCTTCTTGCTGAAAATAAAGAGAGAGGGGAGTAGAGATTCCAATTTCTTCACTTAGGAGCTCAATTATTATCTATCATTAGAGCTTGTCCACGAGTTTGGAGCGGAAATTCGTGAACCTTAGAGTGTAGAGATAGTTTTGAGGTAAGATTTGAACCTTGTCTTGTTCAATCATTAATCCTAGATTTTTGCCTCACTTTGAAAGTGAGATAGAAGTTGATTTTCTATATCTTGGTGTTTAGTAGACCATATTTTATTAAAGGTTTGCATTGATTAGGGTTTGATAGCTAGATTAAATCTTGAGGAGAAGACGGAGCAATTTGGGGCTTTTAATCGAGAAGGCTTGGGAGAATGTCTAAGGCAATTTGAGGTATGGTAGTCAATGAACCTACTCTAAATTAGACGACTTTGTTTATATATAGATGTTGTGAATGTTAGAGGAGATATGAGAGTTGAATATGTATGAGTTAGAGTTGATAAATTTATGGAGTTGATATATATAATGTGTTAGTTATATATAGATAATGTGGTGATACATATCTTGGTGTTTAGTAGACCATGTTTTATTATAGATTTGCATTGATTAGGGTTTGATAGCTAGATTAAATCTTGAGGAGAAGACGGAGCAATTTGGGGCTTTTACTCGATAAGGCGTGGGAGCGTGTCTAAGGAAATTTAAGGTACGGTAGTCAATGAACTTACTCTAAATTAGACAACTTTGTTTATATGTAGATGTT
>MKEJ01029511.1:0-21908 GCA_001753735.1 Embelia ribes
TTATGGATTTGGTAGGGAAAAATTAGGGTTGGAGGCCTTGAGTTGCTTCAAAGAAATGACTAAGGAAGATTGTAAGCCAAATGTGATAACTTACACTATAGTTATGAAGTTCCTATGTGATGATGGTAAGATGAAAGATGCATTAGATCTTTTGACCGCCATGGAAAAGGAAGGACCTGAACCAGATATTGTCACATATAACATTATTCTCCGTGAATTATGTCAACAAGGTAAAATTAATGACATTGTTGAGATTATTAGGAGTGTTCAACAAAAAGGTTTACTTCCTGATCCATTCACTCATGCTGCTTTAGCTGGTGGCCTTCTAAAGGGGGGGAAAATAGGAATGGCCACTGAAGTCTTGATGGATGTTATTCTGAAGAAATGTAGAATAGATGTTGCGATTTGTAATATATTTTTGAATATTTGGTGCCAGCAGAGTACACCATCTGATGTATTATCTACTATCAAGAGTATGATTGGAACCAACAAGCAAAATGTCATATCATATAGTACTTTTTTGAAATTTCTCGACATCGACCACATAGGCGAGGCTTTGGAGCTCTTTGATTGTAGAGGCATCAAGCCAAATGCTATATCTTATAACACAATTTTAAAATCTCTCGGTACTCGCGACATAGACAGTGCTTTGGAGCTAGTTGACCATATAGATTGGGGCGAAAATGGTCCTAACATAGTTTCTTTCAATACGATTCTATCATCAGCATGCAAACAAGGGAATTTTTCTATGATACAAAGAGTATCAGATCGGATTGAGGTTGAAGGCCTTAATCATAGCGTAGTTGGCTCAACTTGTTTGATTCGATATTGTTGTGAAACTGGGAAAATCTCCGAGGGCATAAGGCTACTACATGACATGATGTTAAATGGTCCTAGCCCAACTTTAGTGACATTCAATACACTTATAAACAGCCTTTGCAAGAATGGGCTCGTAAAAGTAGCGTATGGGTTTTTTAGATACATGAGAAGTAAAGGTTTTATACCGGATGTGATAACTTATAATATTCTTCTATGGGCTTCCACTAGAGATGGCAATTATCAGTTGATACATCACTTGTTGAGATATATGTGTAGTGAAGGACTAGAACCGGATAGCTTTACCTTTTATATCTTTGTATATTGGCTTTTAAAAGAAGACATGATATCACCAGCGCTCCGATTACGACGCAGAATGATTGAGGCAGGAATTTCCCCCGGTATTAGGGTCTATAATTTGATAATGGAGGCATTGTTGAAGAGAAGCAAGGTTAATTACGTTATTCTGTTAATGAAAAAGATGGTTGCCGAGGGCTGTGAACCTAATGAAGCAACGTCTCAGATTATGAACAGAGCAATATCAAAAGGTTGGATCAAAGGATATACTGAGGCAAAGCTCTTAGTAACTGTCTTGTGCAGTACTGAGGAAGAAAGAGACAGGTGACTAATGATGAATGCGTTACTATTCGCAACAGTCTCAGATCCTTCCAGTCAAATACAGCTGCATTAGATGAGTCATTGCAGACCAAATGCCAGTCTCTTTGGAAGGTGTGAGTTATTTTTTAATCTCTTCTTGCTTTTAGTTTTACTTCTAACTTTTATAAGATTGCTTGTATGTGTCTCGTATTTTCTATTACAAAGCAGAGTTTACATGTTAGTAGGGCAGACGTAAGTTTATCTTGAGAATCTGCATCCATTGTGTCCTGCATTATTTGATATCCGGCTGTTCCATATTTAGAGGCTTATATTGTTAGATTTGTTTGTGGCTTTTTAATCGCAAAGAAAACTACTTTTTCTCGTCTGTAGAGTACAGATGGTAACCTATGAGTTTTGAGGTCATATAGAGTAAATTTCTTCTTTGACAGGAAATATTTTTTCACCTTTTTTTTCTCTTTCCTGATAGAAAATTTTCTGGTTTCATTGATAGCTTGTCTTTGTAAAGGGTTTCTCCCTCTCCAATGCCTAAAACTTTGATTGTAACATATTACTTCTATTTCTCAACAACAAAATGTAAAGAAATATATTGCTTTTGAAAGGAAAAAGGATCAACCAACTGAATGAATTTTGTTTTTGTTTGAGCTTATTCCCTACTTTACATAGTTTTGTCTTCATGAGTTCTATTGGATTCATAGTTTCGTTTTCATGAGTTCTATAGAAACATTTTTTACTTATATATTTTTCTTGACGTTGAATTATGTATTTTTTCAGTTTTTGTCTTTATACTCTTCTTTATTTATCAAAAATACTTTTTTCTTGTGTGTTGAACACAAAGAGAAAAAGAGGGAGACAGAGACAGACAAGAAAGCTTAGAGAGGAGAAGGGGGGTTATTATTTGCTGCATCAGATTTCTTGTTTTATATTTTATTTTGTTTTAGATTTTTTATCACAAATCTACAAGCTTTATCAACTTTCTGGACTTAATTCAGATGTGTAAATCATTTTTACAGTTGTTGAAGATAAAAATTGTTATTTTCCTGTCTGAAATCTAAAGCTTAGGCTTTATGAGACATGGTGCCTTACGATTTACAGATAGTTTTTCCTTTTTTGAGATTATTATGGTATGCATAGTAAAACAGGCATTTGGCTTGTATATGGCGATCTAAGATTTATAGTGTGTTCTCTAGCCCAAGCCAGCCTGAACCACATTTCAGGTGCACAATTCAACCCTGTCGATTTGTGTCTGTAGATTGTAGATCATGGAAGCCTGGAAATTCCATGGATTGTAGAGGTCTAATATGTAAATCTACAATAATTGAACGCCTACATTTTTCCTCAATCGTACGGAGAAAATTGAATGTTAGATACTTCCTTCAGATTATGTAAGCTATGTCAAAACTTGGAAGCAACGAAACTTCAAATATCGGGTTATACCCTTTTCAGAGACTCTTTTCACATGTCACGCACGATTCTTCAAGTTCAGGTGGAAGCTGCATTTTGATATGTTATGTATTACTTGTTCTCCATTGTTGGTACCCATGCTTCCTAGGTTGGTAGTATTTTAACGACCTTCAATATCTATGCTAGCTGCTTGAACGAAGTGAGCATAGAGTGGAAGCTTCTTAAGATATAAGATTTTCCATGTTGTCGTACTTTTGCACTTTCAATATAGAAGTACATCATGTTTTTTTGTTTTAATATTTACAGAAAACAAAACTTCAGCAGCATTGGTTTTAAATTTACTTAGACCGCATTTTGTTGATTCTCTATGGGAAGCTGTTGTTTCTTGGTCTGTGTTCCCTGTGAACGTGGCATGTGTGATGGTCCACTTACAGTTGTTTAAAGTGAATAATTGCGAGCACAATAATCAACAGTATGGTATTATATTTAGATTGTGAAATTTTTAGCAACTTTTGGAGGAATGTGTAATGTTAGTTTTGCTTAATTTCAATGGTTCTCAGGTACATCCGCTCTGTGTACAAATGCTTACTTATCAGTTGGTGACAACTTATGTCCTGCCCGCCAAAGCTACATTTTTTGTTACCCGGTAAAGGATAAAAGGTAGCACTCTGCGTGTTGTCGATTTTCAGATGCTGATTATTTCAAGTATTTGTTCAGTTACTCTTTGCATGGGAACTGAATTGTCGCTCGCGAGTCTTTTTGTAGTAGGTCCAAACCACTTCCGTTTTTCTGTATGATATTTATCAGGATATAGATTTCTGAAGTAGATGCTGCAACTTGAAAGTGATTTTGTTCAACATGTTGCTGTATCACCACATCACTTGTACAGAGGCCTGTACACTTTCTACCTATATATTTTGTGTTAATTGCTGCTCGGTGTCTGATATATTGTGTTAAATGCTGCTCGGTGTCTGAAGCTATTCAAAGAGTACCCAAAGACGGGGAATGATAGTCATCAGATGGTAGTTTCAATTTTTTTGAATGATCAGGAGAGACAAGAAGAAAAGAGGCAGAATTTTGTACCCGTTAACAGGATGGTTGGCAACTCGGAAGATAAATTTTCCTGAAAGGGTGACATACATACGAACTTTTAGTAAAGACTCGTTAAACCGATTTCTTGTCCCCATCTGTTTCTCATTTTGCTGTTGCTGTTGTATCATCTCAAGTACTGCATGTATAAATAGTATAAAAGTTTTGTAGATTTTTGTTATTTAGTAGACATCAATAAAACCATTGTTGGTTCATTTTGATCTTTAAGTTTCTCTTTACTCAAACTTGGATGAGGGAGAGGTAGAGTTGGTCTATAACCAGATTGATGAGATTGGAAGCTTGTATATGACATTTTGTTGGCGATGATGATATGAATCTTATGAACTTCGCTTATGGAATGACTTTTTTGCGTTGCATTGGAAGCAAACCGCTTGGGACGTGGCTCTCTACTTCCACCTGAGGCCGGTGACTAGTGATTTTAGAAACTCCTTTGTTTGCTTTATTGCGTTGAGAAATATTTTGGTTTACTGCCCACTTTACTACGCCATCCTGAGTTTTTCCAGAAGGGCTGATCCCTTCATTGAAAAGTTAATATTTTTATTTGCGTTCTTGTAAATATTGAATCACTTTCATCCTTCTTTTCTTTTTTGTTAATTATTTTTATCAAACATGCACCTTACTGGGATGACATGGAATATTTGACTGTTGTCTGGCCAGTCGCTTTCACTTGTCAGGATGATCCACTAGGGAGAGAAAAAAAAAAGAAAAGAAAGAAAGAAAGAATGCTCGCATTACAATTTTTCTAGTTATTTCAATGTAATTTTTATTTAGAAGAATCCTTGGGATCAATAATTTGGTCTCGGATTTCTTCTTTAGCTTGGTATCTAACATTTTTCCATGCAAGTTGTAATGCATTTGGATGCTTGTTTTACCTCTAAACTAACATAGTTTTAAAGCTTCAACAAGTTAAAAATCTGCAGCCCAGTAGTAATAAGAACCAACGGTGCTACTTTGCTCGTAAATGGTAAAAGCTATTATTGCTTCATGCTGAGATTTTAGGATTTTCTCAAGTACTGTTTCTCCCCAAATTTCCCCTGAATTCATGGCTCAAGAATCAAGCAATAAGTCTATCAATTCATAGCAAATCTCAAAGTACACGTAAAAGTTGAATCAGTGCTGTATTTATGCATACAGCAAAGTTTTTCATATATATAAATATGCACATATATTTATGCATATATGTGTGTATATATATATATATAGAGAGAGAGAGAGAGAGAGAGAGACATGGTGTAAGATTGATTTGTGTATTTGATCATTATATTATCAGAAATTCAATTAGCTCCAAAAGCTGTTTCTGAATACTTTCTACAATCCATGATTATGTAGTACAAAAGATCATTACCCAAATTATTCTAATATGTTCGGTCTACGTTGAATCAGTTCAATATATATATATATATATATATATATATGAGCTAATGTGAGTTGACACGTGGATCTTAGGCCGATTATTCACAGCAGCGTCCTGTTTTGAGTAATTATTATCTTAATCATACGGAAACCATATGTTTTGTAAATAAATAAAAATACCAAAACAACCAATTTATGAGTTGAAATAATACCCTCTCAAAAATCTTTAAAAACATAAAACATAAACTTACATACTTTTGACATACTTTGTGCTCACAACTCACAGCTCTTCATCTACCATAAGAAAAACCTAAAGAAACAGAGAGCGCTTTTGTACATGATGCTAAAATTAGAAACCTCTAGTCCTAGGGTACCTCTGCAACCCATATACTTGGCTACCTAAACTAGCACTAGGGTGCTGCCTCTGGCCCGGGCCAGGCGGTGGCTGATTAACCAATCTAACACCACCTTGAACAATGTTACTAGCCTGCAAAGGAGCCCATATTTGTTGCTGCTGCTGCTGCAAATTGGTATAACTCATCATCGGTTGATGACTTGACGGATGACCCGGCTGCCACTCCGGTATATCATCATCATCATCATCATCATCATTCCACCTTTTTGGTCCTATGCTACTATTATTGTTACCGTTATTTCCAATTTGTCCATATTTCAATACAAGCTCCCTCATTTGATCCACAGGTCGAGAGTTGGGTACATTTTGTTTGTGCATATGCATAGGGCCACCAGAGAAATTAAACTCAGGCAAGTCATCCACGTCCCGGGCACGGGGAGGGGCAGGCCCGAACCCGGGAGGGATATCGTCATCATCCTCATCATCGAATTGATGAGGTGGGGGCCTAGCAGGAGGTGCCCTTTGATGAGGTGCAGATTTTACATTGGACAAATTATTAGAAACAATAGTACTAGCGGATGAGAAGTTATGGGTCTTTTTAGAGACGTGCTTGTGGTGTGCAGTTGGTTTTGGTGATAGATTTGACGCTACATGAACTCTTCTCCATACAATCACACCAATTAGCCCCTTTTGTATAGAGTTAATATTATTAGTGTGGGATTTAGAAAGGTTTTTGCCCAGCATTTCGAGTATTTTCGGGTGCGGGGGGCAGAAATAGATTTCTACTGCTCCAGGAACCGGCTCGGCAATGCCCAATCTCTCGTCCAAAATGTATGAATGAACTGCCTGCACATATACAAAAAAAATTACATTACATATATATACATACATACATACATACACAGGGGACGAGTAGTAGGACAAAAGGCAAAATAACGTAATAGTCACCTCTCCAAGACTAGCATGGTCAGCATCAGATGAACCTTCCTTCAAAGCAAAATGAGCCAACTGCAGTTAATGGATGACAACTCATTAAAATTCCTCGTTGAATAATAAATTAAATATGATTTCATTCATCCATGTAGTTTAACATTACCGTGCACGAGAAAATACTGCCAGCTCATTTTTAAAGGCTTTAGGCAAACATATTAGACAAAATCCCCTTAAATTCATTTCATGTGATTCTCATATTTCAACTAACCAACAGGCTACTAAAACGACATCTAAATTTAGTGAATTGCCAATAGTTGGAAGGATTTATGTAGATTCTGCTCGTATTATGATTTCATATAAATTTCTCTGCAATTACCGAATCATCAATGCCAGACAGTTGTTCCAGGTTCAATACAACTTCTAATTTCAGAACAAAATTAAATCTTTCTTAATATTCACTCTTTCAACACCCATTTGACTTACCCCGAAATTTCTCTCCTCACCGATAATATTATCACATAATATTGGCCAGTTACAATATCATTATTATATCTTCAAGAACAAAACGCATTCAACTATGAGATGGGTAATCACTTTCCCTTCCTCGATAATAAAAAACCAAAAGTTGCGAGAAAAGCTTCGTACACACAGGTCCTCCTTTTCCACACACAAAAAAGTCTTGCCACAAGGGGGAAAGAGTATTACAACTCTGTACATGCATATAATTACCAACACTAGGGTACATACAAATGACTGTAATAAATAGCGGAAGATGGTATACCATAACTGCACGACTTCTAGACATGGGAAGACCTTGAATAAATTTTTCAAACGCATCTAATCTGACTCTCCCCTTTATTTCAAGGAGGGCAGGCCACTCCTTGGTTGACGTCTTCTCACCACTGTAAGGAAAAAAACGAAATGAAAACTTGACAGTTGCATGCGCAACATTATGAACAGAAACAATTGGATCAAAGCAACAAAACAAAAAACCAGTACGGTAGATGATAAGCACATAAGAATGTTGCAACCGGACCAATGAAAAACATTTACTTAAACTAAAAGGAGATAATGATAGAAAAATATCAAATGCACTACTGCCTTGTCATTGATTCGTAACTACTCAACACGGCAGGCAAAAACAAGCGAAGACATGCATTTTTAACCAATCCTGCCATCTCTGACCTTCTCTTCATCCTCTATTGTCCCAAAAAGAACAATACTTTTTGAGCTCTTCAGGTCTAACTTCTTTATCCATAAAGACTACACAGTTTTTTTTTTTTTAACATCCTGCCCAACTTTCCAGTCTTCCACTTTTCCCCCTATTGCATTTTTGCTCCTATTGCCAACACAACTGGTAAAGATAAATGCGAAAGTACGGCGTTACCCATCAGTTTCACCTTCAACGCATTTTCTAAATCCAACTCATGCTTAATCAATCACAATAATAAGCTTTTCATCTCTCTCACTGCCCAAAGTATGCATTGATCATGTTGCATTTACTTCCCTCTTTAACTTTCTTGCATTGGAAGACTTGTTCTTGTTAAGAATTTACAATTTAATACTCACTTTAGTTTTGAATCATAAGCGAGTGGAGAGCTGTATTTACAAGAGGCACTTTCTAGACAAATGTAAAGTGATAAAACACAATTCTCGTGTCCATTGATCACGAGTACAGGTCGTTTGAGAGACTGCAAACAGAAGGCCAGAGTTTAGGATTCCATTCTGCCAGAATTGCCACCTCGAAGATGGTTATAATCACAAAAAATAAACAGGCAGAGAAGAATAAATAAGTTAATTTGTTCAGCAATCACAAAACCAAGAGGTGATGCAAAAAGACCGTAGAACCAGCAGTGGGTAGTTCTTATGTCCAAGTTGAAAAAAAGTATCCCATACGTAAAAGGGAATCCAGGGATTGGGTATATTCTATCGCAGGTAACATCAAAGAATGACTTGTATATTACCACAAATAAAAATAGAAACAGAACTATATGAAGCTAGAGTTGATTTCAGGCCCCAAAAAAACATAATCAATAGATAAGAGCATAATGATTAAAAAAAATTAACCAGCCACAAGAAGAATATTTTTTTTTTAAATTTAGCCACAACAAGAATATGGACCCTACTAAATGGCTTACCTTCGGAAGAAACCAACAGCATTTACCCCAGCAGACACATTCAGCTGAAGAAGTCCTTCCCATACATGCTCACCCATCAATGCAGCATTTGGAAGAGAGAGTTTCGCTTCTTCAGAACCCTGGCTCGGTTTAATCTTAACAGTAGAAGCTACATGCTCAGTGTCCACTTTATCAGATACTTCAGGAGATGCATTTAAAGGTTCTCTGGAAGCTTCCCCAGCTGGTATCACGTGATCACCACCTTCTGAACTTTCCTTGTCTGAGGGTGACCTGGTCTTTGCACCATCCACTTGTAAATTTTCAAATGGAGGCTCTGTATCAAGAGATTGCATAAACTCATCAAGGGAGACAATAGGAGGCAGGAATTCTGCATCCTTAAACTCATCCGCCATCAGACCTTGCATAAAGTCAGTCTCCACCACATCATTAGGAATGGTTAGGCTACATGAAATGTCCTGGTTTTCTGAGCCACTCTTCTCTCCCACAACATTGTCTTTTCCATTCGATTTATCAACTTTGGGAGAAGGGTCAGCACCCTTGTTTTCTCGCTTAGGCCTAGCAATCGTACTAGTTCCAACAGAAACCTCCACCGAAACACCATCATCTTGTTCAACTTCTACTTGGAACTCGCCCTTGTGTGTTTTCTTCACCAAACGTCTTATGTCAACATCTGAATCAGGCAGAACAACCATCTGCGCAAGCTCTTCTGCTTTAGCCATTCGCCACTCAGAGAGCTCCTTGGATGCAAGTTCTTCTGCAGACATTGCACAAAGACGTTCAGGTGAAATTTCACCAGACATAACTCTTTCTCGAAGCTCTGGATTATTACGATCTTTTAAATTGAACAGAAGAGATCTTCCCTTCTCTTTGTACTTTTTATTGACTCCTCCAAATAATTTAAAGAGTTCCACTTCAATTTTAGAAGCCAAACTCTGGGGAGATGGAAGTGCTTCTTCATTCCCTACTTTACTTGCATTTTGTTCTATCAACTTAGGCTTCTTGGCAACTTCAACTTCTTTTGTTTCCCCCACATCTACAGAGAGATCCATTGCCCATGTCAGCCCATTTCCTTGCAAAAGTTCGTCCTGGACAAAGAAACTGTCAGCAAATGGGAACTCTTCACCAGACAAGGCAGTAGTTGCATATCGGAACTCTGGTTCATTACTTTTATCGCCTTGAGCAGAATCTCCCTTACCATCATTACTAATAACCACCTCTGATGTACGCTGGCCCTCAAAAGCTTTATCAGCACCACCAGATTCCTTCTCTGAATTCACTGCTGACTCGCCAGATGTATTGACATTATCTTTTGAAGCCTCAGCCTGCTGTTCAGTAACCAAGGCCAATGCGGAAGCTAATGATTCTCTCATCTTTGACCTCACAGATTCATAGGACTCCGCCTGATTTTTAGGAGATGGTTCCATTTGTATCGTTCGACTCTTTGGAGTTTGTGCTTGCGTGGTTCCAGACCTACCAGAAATAGAATCGTTCCGCACCATTTTCTTATTTGCTGCAGGTTTTGATACTTGCTGCATCCCTGGTTTGTTGGTAAATGGCTCAACATGTGCCGTATTCTTATTCGGTGTCATCACCTGTTGTCCAATAGAATTACCTAGTATATGTTCTCCAGCTGCTGTCCGCTTGATTGGTAGTGATATCTTCGGCGAACTTTGGTTACTCAACATGTGTGCCATGCTTCCAGACTCATGCTGACTCGGAATCATGTATTGTGGCAATCCAATCTCATTCATCCGCATATCCTTCTGCCCCGTGTGCCTATTCGAAGGAGATGGGTTATAATACCCAGTGTTATTAGGCATAGATTGGACTAATCCCATTTGTTTGTGTGACACATCAAACTGCTGCACCCCAGGACTGCTGGACATTCCACCCATCATTCCACGCATCGGTACCGCCAACTTGTTTGGAATAGGATCCATCTGCTTGTCTGGCATCACTAATGGTTGTGACACAAGATTGTTGGACATTGTTAAACAGCGTTGTGAATCTCCAACAAAAGACAATATGAAACTCTGCAAACAGAAAATATATACGTTCAATAAGAATGCCATTCTAATGAGTACAGAATATAAGCAGGAAACACCTCATAGAGATTCAATCTGTAAAACTTCAAATATGATATGAAAGTAAGAGAAAGATTGACTTGTTTTGCATTAACTTGAGGATCTGATTTCAAAAATCTGCACAAATTACAGGAACAAAAAAACCAAACACAAACAAATGCAACAATCAACTTCCACAGCCCAGAACTAAGACTTAGGCACACAAGCAACAGATTCAGTTCCCACCCAAATGGAAGTACCCTAATAGCATAACACAAAGAACTTCACAACTAGACAGTCTCAATTCATCATCTATTTGAGCATCCAGATTCAAGACTCTCTCAATGGTAGAAATATCAAAACCTTGCATCTTTAACATTGTGACAAGTCAAATATTGAAAACAATGCTAATGGCAGGCAGTGCGACATTCACAGAATAAATAAACGCACTGAACATTATGAACTTTCTAAAAAAAGGGGAAGTACACTTTGTCATTCACATGAAGCCATGAAAGTGAAAAACACAATTCGCAAACAAGAGACAAATAAGCATACAGACATGTTTTGTGCACATGTTATTCCCAAACAAGAGATTAATAACCATACAAATATGGTTTTGCAAGCTGCATGAGCACATACAGAAGCACCAGAAGTCATAATACATTTGACAATAATAATACAGTTAAATTATTACAACACTTGCAGCAAATATTCTGGGCATTAGACGAAAAAGATTAAGGTATCAGCTAATTATACATTGAAGTAACAAACAAAAGGAAGTGACAATAAGGGACAACAGATTTTCCACACCATCACAACTTTGACAGTTGGTTTTTCGACGCATGTTTCCGGATGCTTGACTGCCATAAAATTAATATAGAAGAGATTCTATTATTCACTTAAATAAATATATTGGAAGAATTTATCTTCTTCACACCAGTGTTCGAGACCGATATTATAAATGTTTTAGCAAGTATTTCTCCTTTAATTTGGTTTGCTATGGTACATCTATCTTAGCAAGGTATTGAGTGGCTATAAGCTCGTTTACGAGTCATTTCCAAATTTGTTTCCACTAACACATATAAAAGGAGAACACATTTTTCGCATGGTAGGACTCCGGTATGGACTATTACAAAGTTCTTTATCATTTTGAGCAATGCCCCATTTCCAGGAGGACAAAGGCATATCAATTTCCTAAAAGCAAAAGACAGTATTATTTGTTTCAGATGGAGCACATCAGAAGATGTCGTGTTTTCTTTGCGAAGTTCAGGTCACATGGTTGATATTTGATCCTGTAACAGATTTGTCTCCAGGATGATCATTTCTAATAAGAATCAAATTTCCCTTGGTACCACTTCATTTTATGATGAAAAAGAATAATAGAATTTAGAAGACAGTCCTTTTAAAAGCATCAGTTTCTCTTTTATGGCCATAGTTGGTTTCTATGGAGTCAGGTAATTGGAGGAATAACACATTTCACTGAAATTGCCTACTTTACAGGAAGACTTCCCATGCTAACAAAATTGTGCAAGTCTACAGCTCTTCCATCATACTCATCTCTTTCTAAACGAAGTTAAAAACAACTTCAAGTATACAACTTCTATAAAGGAAATCCTACATTAGAGTATCAAATAATTAACAAATTTTAATATTCTTGAAGGAAGGAACAGTTCCTCGCAACAACTTTAATAAAGAGTTCATCCAACATCTTATTTCCAATGGCTCCAAAAATATACAGAAAAGATTCTCGTGCATTAGCGATCTTATTTTGATTTTTGGGAGTGCAAATGTTAGCAGTTTGAGTTGAAGGAACATCATTGGTGGCCCCCTTCAGGTGGTACTCATTTTCTGATTATGTCGCTTGCCACCAAGATAAGAAATGAGACAAATACAAGACAGTAAAAGAAGTCACAATATCATGCTCACGACTCATGCCAAAAGACAGGAACTTCAATAAGTTACACTGCCTAGTAAATTAATAACCATAACATCTTTAGCATAACAATATTAAAAGCGAAGTACATCATTCACAACTACAAAATTTATGGCAAGCAACCATTTAAAAAAAACATCTAACTCAATGAATTTTCCTACTATTCATAATACCACCACTTTTGGGAAAGATTACAAAGTATTCAGATCTAAAAATATCCATTCATCAAATTCTAATATATATTGGACAAAGTAGTATTTTGAACTCTTTAAATTCGAAATCATTTGCTACCCTTTGAATAATGAAAAGAGTACTAAGCTTAAATCTATCTTTCACTGGCCACTTCTCCTTTCCACTTACAGATTGACCCATGTAAGACCTGAAACATACACAGGTACAGGAAGAGAGAAGCTAATAAGAGGAAATAACCTCTATATACACACCAGACATACCACAGCAATCCTGAAGGAATATTTCTCCTACACCATATCATTAAACAAATAATGACATCTTAACGAACAACTAACAATCTGCAGATAGCATTTTCTTCTCTACTAATTTTTTTTTTAAGCGTTGAAAAATCTTAAGACGTAAAATATTTGCTGACTGCAATCCTGATAGAAAAGCATTTTAGGATACCTACAGTTACTAAAAACCAAGGTGTTAACGATTAACTATAATTTGTCCCATGGTACATCATTACAATCACCATGAACTAGATATCATCGGTGAAAACATGTTTGACTTAGTCGAAATCTCAGCCACCATGATACAGCAACAAACCACAGCTGACAGTCTGCATCCCTGTTGAACATAAACAAGATGACTCTTTAGACATCATTGGACACACTCAGAAACTGTGCTATAAATTCCTTCCTAGCAAAAGCCAAGAGCATAATTCAAAGAGATGGTGAAGAAAATCTTGATCTATGAAATTTCTAGGAAAAAATAACTCCATGGTTTGTGGTGTGGGCCAGTTTACTATCTCAATCGAATTGGTAGATGCAGCAAACGCGCCAAATAAAGTATAAATCTAGTGATTTGGAAAAAAATTATCTCATTACTTTCAATTCTAAAAATCAGACAAATGTGAAATAGGTGTGAAAACAGAAAATAAAGTTTCTACCACGTACCTCAACTCACGTTTCTCTCTTTTTTATCCTCTACAACTCTTGTTTTGTTCTATTTTTTCTTTTTGCTCACTCTCTCAAAGAGGTGCCAAAATAGCATCACCACTAGAAACCTACATCTTGCATCAACCAAAATGGCAGGGACGTGTTTTTGTCATTCACAAGCTTTGGAGATTTATACATTAATTCTTACAATGCAAGCTCTCCTCATTTTGAAGCTCCTATACTCACAGTTCACTAAACACTTCATAAGAATCAAGAGATATGCCGGTTACTTCAAACAAACAACCATGCAACAGCCAACATAGCAACTTTTTTTTTCAAAACAAGAGAAAGCTAATTAAGAAACATTGCAACTAAAATAATTCTGTCAAAAGGTTCATCAGTCACAACAAGATCGAATGACGCAGTTAATATTCCAACTTTATTTTCCCATTCAGTTTTGCAATCAAAACCCCATTACTGTCAAATCCACACAACCATATATACTCAACTTTTAGCTTCAATAACAAGCTTGAAAACATGAAATAATATATACCTACACACACACACACATATGTATATGAATATATACAAGACAAAACATAATTGAGATTCCAGATTAGTTGTCAATCACACCAACAAAATCTGGGGTAAAATAGCACACACCGCATTTTGTATTTACGAGCCAAAGTTTTAGCACAAGAAAGTCAAAGCATATATACTTTAATCAATACAAAATCTTTTTTTTTTTTTTGAGAATCCGCTATAACAACACTTTTCAATAATAACACCCAAATCAAGAAATAATATCCAAATTGCAACAGTGCATAGAAAGTAAACTCCCGTACACACACACACACAAACAAAAAATAAAATTGTAACAGTGCATAGAAATTGAACTCGCATACATGTACATACACAAAGATACAGTGACACACACCAGAGAATCAAATTTATGCTAATAAGATTAAAACAGATACCTTACTATATCTAATTCAAATCAAATCCAGCTAACACAAACATTCGTGTATCAATTTATCACAGTTAAGCTATTTTCTAATCAAAATTGCCAACAACAAAATAACCAAAACACTCACATGAGAAGAGATTAAATGACGAGAGATTTTCCACACAAAAAAAAAAAGATAAAAAAAAAGTAATTCAATAAGAACCCTAATCTCCGTTCCAATTAATAATAAAAAAATGGATCGAACACAGCAGAGAAAGAATAAAAATAGATCTGGTTAGAGGAGTTGTTAACCTGATTATAGAATATCGGCTGAGGGTTGAGTCGGGGAGAGAGAGAGAGAGAGAGAGAGATTGGGGGGGAAAAGTCGATAGTAATAGAAAACCCTAGAAGTTGTCCCTGGCGGTTGCTGCCATATATCAGAGTTTGACACGTTGCATAGGCTTTTGTGGATTAGCCTGGCCGACATTCAAACTTTCTTTTCATATATATATATATATATATATGGGAGCGGATCAAGGGACAAAGGATTCTACAAAAAATTTTACAAACTTTTTAGGCCGTTGGATCTGCAGGGATCAACGGTTAATATGTATCCTCTCTCTCCACTTTCTCTCTCCACTTTCTCTCTCATACATCTTAACCGTTGATCCCTGCAGATCCAACGGCCTAAAAAGTTTGTAAAATTTTTTGTAAAATCCTTTGTCCCTTGATCCATTCCCTATATATATATATTAGCGACCGCACACACGTGTTGCATGCATAATTTTATTAAAATATATAATAAAAATATAAAAATTGAATATCATCTCTTCTGATTTATATTCATATGAAAAGTGATGTGATACGTACCTTGTGTAAATTAACTGTATCATTGTGTTTGTGGGTAATAAGTGGATAAAATTACAATCCTACAAATATGAAATGTAGTTATTAAATATTTTGTCTTCCTATAATTATGGAATGTAATTACTAAAATTGCCCCCATTAAGTTATTTATTAGAATAAAAATATGAAGGGTAAAATAGGAAATACAATAAATTGGGGTCGCTTCACTTTCAACTGCCAAATTGAGTTTGCTTTTAGAAGAGTATATATATAGAGAGATATAGATATATATATATACTAGATGTGAAAACACGCTCGTTGCGTGCGCAGAAAAATAAGAGAATGGTGGTGTTAGTATGCAAGGGAAAATGATTATTTTACGAAATTGTTTTTTATTTTTTATATTTTTTTTATAGTAGTAAAAATTATAATTATTTTGAATTTAAAGGATAATTTTGGCAATTTAAAAATTCGATAGCGTCAACATTTAAAATCGTCAATTCTAGTGTTTACATATTATATTAGTATATATATATATGTGTGTGTGTATATGATTATATTATAAAAGTTTGAAAAACTCTAAAATTTTATTTATTTTACAATCCAAAAACATTTCCCCTATTATTATAAAATTTCAACTATTTCAGTTGATAATTGAAGAAAAGAAGAATATTAATGTATTTAACAAAATATATATGACCACTTATCTAAAGTTTCAACAATAATTTTTTTGCCTCCATAGTTTCACTATAACAATAATAGTTTTCAAAGTTTAAAAAAAAGAGAAATTTGGACATCAAAGTTTAAGAAAAGTGACATATTTAGTACCTTTTATAATATTTACTCATTTTTAAAATTATATGATACTCAAAATAGAAGAAAATATTAAAATTAAATATTATAAAAAACTAAGTTACATCAAAATAAATAACATATTGGTCACTTTATGTATTTTTATTATTTATAAATGGCTTTAAGTTGGCAATAAGCACTAAATTTTTTAATGAGTGTAAAAAATATATAGATAAAGTTAAAATTTTATTTTCAAAGTTACATTATTTTAATTGAAACACTTTTCAAATTCTCACTTATGAGTGTAACTAAGTAAGGATTATTATAAATATTATTAAAAGTTTAACTTAAAAAGTATTTAAAGAGTTGCTCAAGATGAATGTATAATAGATTCGTTGATTTAATTTCAATATCAAATTTAACTTTCTTAGTTGCAATAGGAGAAAATGTTTAAGATTATTTTTAGACTAAGTTTAATATATTTAGAATTTTTCTAGATTTAAAAAATTATATGTTTATTATTTGTTATGTTATTACTAGCATGTAGTCTACACGTTGAACGGGTTGTATAAAAACGTAAATTGTTAGTTTATAATTTTCTTAATTTGTTTTATGGTATAGTTGCATTTTGTTAGTATATGACAAAAGAATTTAATAAAAAAAATTTAATGCATAGATAAAGAAATTTATTTGTTTTTAGGAATACGAAAAGAAATTTATTTATTTTTAGGAATACGAGACCAAAAATTTTTAACTAATTTTAATTTATTCTTAATTATTTTATATTTAATAATATTTAGAGTAATTATATGATGGTAACATTTCTTAATAAAATAAGATAATTTAATGAGTTTTATTTTTTAAAAAAGTTTAGATTGATAGAATTATATGACACGCTTATTATTTAAAAATATTACATTCATGGGACACATGTCAATTAATTATGCGGACAAAAATAGAGCGGAAATAGTTGGAGGAAGAACTATATTTTCAACATAATTTTTTTTTTTTTTGTAGTTATAATATTGTCCCCGTGCATAGAATCAATTTTGGTATATGTTTTATATGTTTACAATACTTAGGTTTTGAAAATTTTGATTATGGTAATATTTACAAATAAAATAATTTATTTTTAATAATATTTTTTTACAAAGGTGTTCACTTTTAGTAAAAAAAATTTATATTTAGAAATTCTAAATTTATGAGATATGTATAAAAAAACTATATAAACATATATTGCAATTATAACGAAAGTAACAAAAGATGCAACTTTTATAACATTATATATAAAAAAAGATTCTTATGTCTGGTTATTAGTTCAACTATTTCCTATTTGATAAACATAGAAGAAGTGTAATTTTCGGAAAAAAAATAGTGATAAATTGATAAGTTAAAAGGAATAACATACATAACAATTCTTATAGGAAGGTAACTATTTTTTTTAACACTAAAATAACATAAATAGACTCATGCATATATTTATGTAAAAAGAATAAAGTATTAATTTAGTTAGATTTGGAAAAAAAAAATTATATTAGATTACATATATGTATATATTAATGTGATTACAATGGAAATATTTTATTTCCTATATTTTAATTGTAAAATTGATGGGATATATGTCAAAATAATTTGTAGGTGCTTGCCAAAAAATTATACATCCACATATCACAATTAGAACGAAAATAAACCAAAATTCAAAATTTATATTAATATGGGATAGTGATCTTATAGTAATATTGTATAATTGCAAATGAGTTTTATAATTATAAACTATATCTAATCGGTTATTCATATTGTTGATTTGTTTACATAAATTATTGATTAATTGTATAAACTTTAATATGAAATTACAACTATCTATTTTTAATTTACAAGTTGGATAATTACAAATAACCAAAATCATAATTTGAATAATAAAAATCAATATGGTTGTATATGACGGGGATAAAATTTATAAATTGTAAGTTGTGGTACAATAAAATTAAAAGTTAGAAAAAAATATATTATTCTTTGTAAAATAGATAATGATAGTTGTAGAATCATTATTTATTTATATTATAATAGTGGTGATGCAATTTGTTAAATTTGCGCCTTTGTATTAATTTTTTTTCTATGATAAGCGTTTTTGTTGCTTTGGTTTTTTAATATTTAAGTCATCACTTAGTATTTCAAAAAATATCACGTGCAATGCACGTGATATCCATCTTGTATGTGTGTGTGTATATATATATATAAATAAATAAATAAATATTAAGGGGTTGAGTGGACTGCCATGCAGGGTATTGCAACTGAAATTAAAAGTGAGTTACGGATAAAATTTAAATTTGAAAAAATTTATCTAATTTCAGTCTTTAATTTAAAAATGAACAAACTTAATGCGATAAGCCATCTAGTACCACTGCTGGGCAGACCCTCACAATCCTATTCCAATAGTTGGATGATTGATGCAAATTAATCGAGATATAATTATTTGTCTTGTAATAATTATTTATAAATTAGCCGATATGCTTGCTTAAATTAAATAGAAACGAGGCTTAATACTCTTTGGCTGAGACAATTAAGCGAAACCCAATTGATTATTTTTAAATAAAAAATATATAAATTTAAACTAAAAAATAAATTTACATATTTAAAACATATTTTTCGACTGAATATTTGATATAATACTATATGTTAATAAATTGTTATTTAGACGGAGACTTTATAGTAGATTCATATTAATAATGGGCTTTTTAAGGTATTTGGAAATGAAATTCAACAATTTATACCTAGGAGCCCAATCTTATAGATTTAGGTTCAACTCGTTTAGCTAAATAAATAAAGTTGAACCCAAATCGAACTTTACAAATGTGAAGTAAGTCAAAGCCAAGACCATACCGAACTCTATAAATGTGAAGTAGTTTAAGTCTAAGCCTAGCGATCCGACAAGCCAGGGTTCGACTTATTTGCATTCCTACTTAACTTTATTCTTTACTTACTCCTAGTGTATAAATTATAGTTCCATTTTTTATTTTAAAAATATCATTAAGAAGAAGTTAAATCATAAATATTACCCGTTGCATTAGTCATGATATAAAACAAATTGGCCTAATTTAGTAAAATTTTCCATCGTAATTATTATGGCATGAATATTACAGAGGTAGTCTACTTGTTGAAAAATAAATCATATTGTGAAAGGATTTATTATCTGTAAACAAATCAGTTATAGTTTTGCAAGAATTTCGTGTCTGGTTATTTTTAATTTTCAGTTATTGGGATCTGGTTTTCAAAATCTTTAATACAGCCTAGCTTTCTATTTATGAAATTTTGGTCGGTGACTTTTCCATAAAATAGATTTCAAATTGTAGAAACTGAAAATGCAATTAATGAAGAAGTTTAAAAAACTTAAAAGACTAATTATTTATTGCAAAATAAGTTTTTGAAGTTTCTTATCATATGTGGGAGAAGTGGAGAAAAATATTGCAGCTACGAATGTGCACGATATATCGGATCAGTTCCACTTCGTACCCTCAGACCATTTTATTTCTGAAGAGTTATTGAATTTTGGAACAGGAATTGGACAACTAAAGTGTTTCGGTTCGGTACTATTACGGATCATACTGGATTCGGTACTATTACGGATCATACTGGATTCGATTTATTTCTCAATTTCCTTGAGTATATCCTGGATTGAATTGGACCAGATCGGTGCTAGCTTGATCCCATATTTAATTTCATCGAATTAGTCAACCCAAGTAGGCAATAAAATTTCCATAATTCATTACTAAAATTTGATAATAAATTTCATAGCTAACCGAAAAACTACAAACGCCTAATAAACATTAGTTTTTTGTTGTTATAAAAACAACAATCAGTTTTGGTATTAATTTATTTAAAAAATAGCTAGAAAAAGAATTATGAGTGTAATAATATATTAAAAGTTAAAGTCAAGTCCCAAACGAAAAAAAAAAATGGTACCAATATAAATATAAATGTGTCTTCCATAAGCATTAAACTCCATTTCTTTTAATCAAATTGAAAAGAAAATGCATCGGAATACTTGTATCTCAGACTAAATTATCCGCATCTAATTTATTTTTTCTACATTACCTCCATCTAAATTATTAATTGTAAAAAATTTATGTAAATATTAAAGTATGAAGTCGTTTTATGGAAAATTGGAAGAAGAAAGTTAAGTAATGAATACAAAAAATAAAGGAAGAAACTGAAAAATATTTTTAGTGACAAACTAAAAACTAAAGATTTAACAAGACAAAAAGCAATTGCTGATGGGGATTCGAACTAGTAACTTACTACCATTTAACAGGCAGCACAACTACATGAGATAAGCATCTTCCGGTCCTCTCAAATAAAATAATTTTACTTCCAACAGTTTAATCTGTAAATGCATACAAATTATTTTCTTTAATATTATTATTACCTAATGAAGGGGACATTTGATCCCTTCCCCTTACTTATTTCTTCATGGATCACGATAATAGGAAGAGCTATGTCCATCGGTGAATAGGATCCCAACTAAGAGAGATATCTTATTAGGGTCATGTAATTTGTTGAAGGAGGAATATCGCATCGGATGACTAAGGTAGAATAAAGAACGAAGGACGAAGTGGCTCACGAGAATTGTTATAATGTCTATGATTTGTGTTCTAACCGTTGGGACCATAATGTAGATAGGATGAGACCATAATTGATAGTTGAGGGTTCATTAAGATTTGTGAAAATTAGAAAGCAGTACAATATTATTATTTACTGTAATTCACCATATCTTAGGTGTAGTAACAACCTTTTGATATGATATAAAAGGAAAAAATAAAAATAAAAAAGACCAACTTTTGCTATGAATCAACATTGTGTTAAAAATAGATGATAAATTTGATAGTGAGAACAGGTTAAAGAAGTATTGAAAGATGATTTCGTTGTAAATATTTTGACCATAGCAAAAGTATTCGATAAAATGCTTGGAAAAAAAATCCTTACAGCCCTAAGTGGGGTATTTGGACCCTTTTTCTTACATAAATCGTATCTAGACTAATTCATTGAGCAATGGGAAAATTAATCTGTATGATAGTAAATGATGTCCTTTTGAACCAAAATAAGGTGGGGAAGTGGCCGAGGCAGCGAGCCCCTACCTGACCTGTGTCCCTACCGCTGCCTTGTGGGTTACTTGCTCTTATGATTTTGCGACCTGACATCACTTTCGCTAAACCCGCACTTGGTCAATTTATGCATGCTCCTCATGTTCCACGTATGACTGTTGCCACAAGCATTCTCCACTATCTTAAATGGACACTTGATTATGGTGTTTTTTTTTAACTGTATCAAATACTTTGCTTACTGCTTACAAATATTTGGATTGGGCTAGTTTTCTGATAATCTATAGGTTCACGTCTAAGTATGTTATTTATCTTGGCTCTTTTTCCATTCTTGGCACACAATGTAAGAATAAGTTAGTATGAGTAGTTTTAACAACTAATAATTCATTAGTT
>MKEJ01029520.1:0-15961 GCA_001753735.1 Embelia ribes
AAATTCCCCAATCCGACCCTCGCCTAGGTTGGGCATGTCCTCGAGCAAAACTAGAGAATGGGGAGTAGGGAAATCACTTCCATCCGACATCAATAAACAATCACATACATTTAGATTTTAAATATCAACATGAAAAGGTATAAGAAAAATAACTAACATCTCATTCATAAGGATCCATAACAAAAAATTCAGACCTAGTACGTATCAGAACTTATGTCTTAGTATTATCATTTAACATACTAACTACAAAAGCTCCCTACTAACAAAAAGATTCAAAGAAAGTCGAAAGGGGCAAGTCCAAACGAGTAGAGGCAGAAGTGGTGGCAATATCGGGCAATGATGTCTTCAGAACAATTTGTTTGTGTTTAAACTCTATGAAGGCTTTATAGTTAAATTCTAAACCTTTGGTGAATTTAGGATTAGAAAAGGGAAATCTACCCTAGTTCTAGAGAGGACTAGTCTCAGGAGCAGTATCTACACCCCCACTAAGCACTATGTGCCTCTTGGTTGCACATTCTCTTCCACCCAAAATTTAGAGAAATAGTTTTCTTATTCATCTCCTCGTACTTCTTTGTAAGATTTTTTACATTCCCCTCTTCCTCTTTCAGCAAACTCTTAGCCTCACCCTTTGATTGGGTCAAGTCTTTAACCTGCTTCTTAGCTGCGGATAGAGCCTCATCCTTTTCAGTACCAACTTTAATAAGTTCGTTAATTTTCTTTTTGGCTTCTTCTTTCTCTTTTAATGCTTATTCCAAAACCTCATTTCTCTCAACAAATGCCACTTCTCTTTTATAAGAACTTTGCCTTAGATCATCTAAGTCCTTGCCCAATTCAAAAATTCGATTATTGCAATTATATAACTCATTATCCACAGTAGCTCGAGGCTTGACTACCTCATTTTCAAGTTTATAGCATCTACGGTGGTGCCTTGACAGCAACATCCTTAGTCCAAAGGCACCATGTCAAGAGAAATGACAAAATGAAGAGAAAGAAAAAATAGGATAAAGAAAGAAGGAAAGCACATGCAATAGAAGAAAAAGCTCACCATGTAAAGGTGTCGCAAATTTTCTGTGCTAAGCATCTCCCAAGATTTATCAAACAAAATCTTGTGATACCAAGAATACATCTTTTAAAGACCATTAAAGATGCAGGCTCCATCAAAAGCAAGGGGAATATTGCAATTATGATACCCTTCCTTTGTTAACTCACTTTCAATACCAATACTATTTGTCCCAGATTTTGAAGACCCTGAAGAGGATCCACTCCCTTTTTCCTCTTTTTTATTGACAACTTTAGCAATATTTTACTCATAAGGGGTAAGGGAGAGGTCATCCCTTTCCTATCTTTTTTCTTTGTCTTCCTTCTTAATACTGCCTAAATCATATCCATATTGAGCTATCGAACCAAAATTTGGTAATGGATCATCATCCAAATGCCTCATGCCCTCCTCCTCGACTTTAAGAGGGATTATATGAAAAGAAAATGGAAGTATATCAGTTTTAGTGAGTTGGAACTCACCCTATTCTTGTTCACTTACTATTAAAGGTACCATTTCTGAGCCAGAGGAGGCAGTTGTCTCTGTAAATATAGCAATACGACAATGACGTCACCAGCAGAAGGGTTCATAACTTTTGACTTCTTCTTTCTTTTTCTTACATCTGGCTGTTTGTAGCTCTCTTTTCTTTGTTATTTTTTACATCCTCTCCTTTGGCGTCACCCCCTTTCAAGCCACAAGAAAATTTGTCCAAATTAAACAACCTATGGGGACACCGAGCATGATCACCTGCTCCATCAGGGCCTTTTCATTCAAAAATTTTCTTCAGATCAACCATTCTATCTTCTGAAAACTAGAAAAAAATTGGCTTCTCTACACTATGTGAACCCTTATTAATCAAAGTCTTGTTATCTTCAGAAGCCCAACCCCCCACCCCCCATAATAACCCAACTGTTCTTAGCACTTTTATTAGAGAAGGGAAGTGAGAACATTATTTGTTCCGGATGTTTGGGTGTCAAATACCACACATCTCTCACATGAATAAGAAAATAACAGTAAGCCATTTCTGCAACCCCCAATTTAATGCCAACTGTTTCATTCAAAATCTCAACACCTCTTAATATCTGAAGTATATTCAAAGCAAGTTGAGATAACCCAATTTTTAAAGTTTGTAAAAATGAAATTAACAGAGGAGAGAGAGGAAGAGGCAAGATCCCAAAGCAAAGAGCACTAAGACATACCCCGATCTTGTCACTATTACTTTGGAGTATGCCTAGGGCTTTGTCATTTGTTAAACACTTCCTAATAGTCAATATTTTCCATCTCATATACTCCTCTAGGAATTTCTTATTGTCAAATTTCCGAACCCATTTCAAGGATGCCCATTGAGACAATTTTTAAGGAGGTCTGGAACCTCTTGATCCATTAGCTGCCTTTGGATCTTTTGTTGAAGGAGATGATGTTCCATCCTTGCTAGCTTCTATACTTGGATCTGACATATCTCACAAGAAGATCTGGATAGCAACTATACAATAGAGAATAAAAAAATTTCTAGAGAGAGAAATACTCAAGGTTCTTTGAAACTATAAGGGTAACAAATGAGCAAAACTACCTTCCCCTTCACATATTTATGGTATATTAATTGAAGGAAAATAATGGGGAGCCATTTCAATTGCCCAACCCATATTGGAGCATAGCAAGGTCCATACAAACGGTATACTTGCCACATGCCCAACAAGTATGATCCACACCAAGAGCATATAACGAGTATACTAATGACACGTGTAACAGGCACAAATTGTCACTAATCAAGCAGCACATTAAAAGCACCATACTTAGCAATAACTACCCCAAACTATGACAAGCATAGTTCATGGTAGTTGGCGAGCAATATAGGGTACCTCTAAGAATAAATAAAAAGTGAAAATTTCATTTCCAAAATACATATGAAATAAATGAGCAAAATAGTTAAGCAAGATTCGGAAAAAATAGAGCTTTTCATTTTTTGTATTGGAAGAGGAGGCCTTCGAGGGCAAAATAGAAATTAATATTTCTGAAGCTTTCTGCATTAGAACTCTCATCTCTTATTCTATCTTTCCAACATATTTAATTCCATGGATATCTAGGAATTTGGGAAATCAAAGAAGCCAGAGCACTTACCTTAGCTTCCAAACGTTCAAACTTATCTGATCAAGTAGTGTCAGATAGAAAATCATCAACATAACTCCCCAGAACTTTCATAAACTCCACCTCAATTTCCAATTCACTGATGCGCTCTTACAAATCCTCTAGCTTCAAACAAAGATCCTAGATTTCTTGGTTCAGATGATCTAGAGGATCATCTCCAAAAGAAGAGCCATCAAAATGAATTGAAATAGGGGCAGAAGAAGACATTTTCAGTTAAGATTTGACTAAATTATGCTTCTTTCTCTAGAAGTTAAGCTGTAAAAATAAAAGAAAAATAATGGTGAAATTTGTATTTATAGAACAAGTTGATGGGAGTAAGCAAAGGGTATTAAATGCTTTCATTAATATGAATAAACCTTTTAGGATCATTCTATTAGTAGCACAACTGTCAATTCTATAATGGATGCTTGTATATAGCACTTGTCCTATTTGGGAAGATTAACTGATAGGCATTAAATTTGCCGCTTGGGTATTAAAAGGACACATTTGGGGAGTAACAAAGTAATAAAAACAAACATGAATTCATGTGCAACACATCAATAGATGTAAAGAATAAAAGAAAAGTAAAGAAAAATAATACTTATTCATATAATTATTACAAAAGGAATATAACTCCGACAAGTAAAAAAGACATCAAAAGAAATGTTCTAGCAAGACATTTCAGGAAAAATTGTTCTAGATACACACATGAGGTTATACTATCCTCTTGTACCCTTTTTCATCCTCCCCTACTCTTTTAGGGACCATCTGGATCATTCGGGGTCTTCTTTAGCTCCAACACCTGAGCTCTCGGAGCAGCCAACTCGATCTCCAAAGCTTCAATGTGAGCTTTCAGGGCCACTGTGGTAGCCATCTCCTCTATAACATACTTAACCAGGGGATTCTTATCCCATAGCTCATCTTCCCGATCTTCTATCTTATTTTGGAGTTCGAATGTTGGGTCTTACCCCATTTGAACTTGCTAGAATTAAAACTTGGATCATTGCTTTCACTTGACTGAGACATGGTTCCGAAATCTAGAAGAATACTTGATCTCTCTATTAAAAAAAGAAGAAGAAGAAGTTATTGATGCGAAAAATGGGGTCACATTTTAAGTTATTTATAGGAAGAGAATTAGGATATGAAAGGATGCACATTTATTCTCCCCCAGAGAGTAATATATATTTCTCTCTCTTTCTCATGTTCTCTCCCCTAAAAAGTAACCTCGAGCCCAACAAAGTCAGCCTTTAGGGAGGCTACCCTACCTTCTAGGGGTTCCCCCTTGGGAGGACCACCAAGACTAATGGGTGCCTACTCCATAGCAGATACTTGGACCACCATGGCCACCGCCTTCACCTCCAGGACCACCAGACGAACCAGAAAATCATCATACTTTTCCAGACTGAGCTTTAGCTCCTCCAGCTCCTGGTCTATCTGGGCTAGCTCAACCTTGAACTCTTCCATGCGCTCTTCCAGGGTTGTTATCGTTTCTCTCTTAGGGAAAATGTCACTTAAGCTGATGTCCGAATCACTACTTGAAAAATCCATTTGAGGTTTTAAAAAAGATTGAAAGTAAATTTTCTCTCTCTAGAAAAAGGACTTAGAAATGAATAAATTGAGACACACAAAGTTTCCTATTTATAGGCAAATTGAGAGAAGGAACAAAATATACGGTTATCATAATTAATGCCACACATTTCCTTGGAAAATGTGAACTAAATGTACAGCCGCCTACGGCTGACAAATGTATTGAATTAGTCTCTATGTCTTCCAAAGCATTAAATGTTGTGATGAGATAGTTGTGAAAAGATGCTTTACCATGGGAAATCTCCCCTCCAAGCCAAATCCAGAGCATGAGGTCAGAAGCCGGAAATTAAGCTATGGGGTTTAGATCAGAAGTCAAAAGTTGATACCTGAAGTCAAAAACTCAGAAGTCAAAGTCAAAAGCTACGAGTTATGAGTTTAAGGTCCAAATCCCAGACCCAAGCTTCTTGAAGCTAAACAATCTTTTTCCTGAGGTCTATTTTTCTTATCCAAAGCTACAAATTTATTTCGAACCGAAAACTCCATCGGGATGATCAAATTGGAAATACACCTAAGGCAGTAGGGGAGCAGTTGATAAGTATGTATATGTAAATATAATAAAATCAGGGGAGTAGTGCTATAAATGAAGTAAACACTCTGTTATACTCTCAAATTAACAAGGAATTCAGAGACTAATGATGCAATATTCTCTGACAGATGTACAGATACTGTGAACTATAAATACTGTCACTTTTCAGCTAAAACATTATTTTATGTTTTCTCTCTACATAAACTATATAATTCAATACTTTAATACTTTTCTTTCAGTATGTTGTACTTTACATTCATCTGAACCTTGTCTTACTTAAGTATTGGAGAGTTTGTAGGTAACCCCCTACCCACACTTTTAGGTATTGAAGTTAGCTCTGAAAAGTCCCATCTGATAACTGGAGTCAACCTACCACGCCCCAAATTCTGGAAAACCTAGGGGGTGAGTATTTTTCCTTTTTAAAAAAAATGAAAGGAAAAATTAGGTTTTAAAGAAAAGAAAAGGAAAAGAACACTACTCCACCAATCTTTCCACAACTCATTCTACAGTATAATAATATCAGAGTGCACTAGAAAGAAATATACTATAGCTTGTTTGCAATTTATAATATAGGCAACGCATAAAGTAAACTCTATATTTACTTTATATATATATATATATAACAACCTGTTCTTACCTAATACATTGCCTAGCCACTTAATGCAACCCTAAGAAGTAATACAAAATGATAATACTACATCAACTATACTATACTTCGAATCAATACATAATGATAAAGAGGCAACTACACAAAATGATAACAAAAGTAAGCTTTCAACACTATACACATATGGCATCCGAACAATCTCAATGATATTTCTTGCCCGCCTCCGCACCTACAACACAGATAAGATACACATATAGGGAGGAAAATACATGAGTTAGCCTACTAAATAACAAGATAAACATGATGCTATGAGGTGCCAATATGTATTAATATGCAACATGTAGGAGTGAATGCATTGCAATATCTATGCAACGCAAATTCAACACCGCCTGACATCAATACCAATTCAATACGACACAACGTAATAAAAATGTGGGACTAGTATCTCAACACATTTTATAAAATAAGGGTTGCCTCGTAAACCCTATACTATAATCCTCCACGCACGTGGGACATGATTATAGTTAAATCCTTGCGCAGGTTTCCCGACTTTTACCATAAGGCACCGAACCTTCTCTTTGCTTTTCAAAATATAAAGGTCAATACTTGTCCCGAATGAAATGGAATATGACTCAATTTTTCCATGTATGCAACTCAACACATTTCTTGAAAAAAAATACTTTAAATCTTTCAGTTTTCAATTCAACAAGTTTAAACTTCATTGCTTTCCTTGTATAAACAATACTGACACTTTCGACACTTCATCTTAAATGCTTCGCCAAAACATTTTAAACAATGCTTGTCAACTTACATTTGAAAATCTCATTTTCAAATTCTCCACTTTAAATTCATTTCAACACTTCACATTTATTAAAATCAACACTTTTCATAATGTCATGAAAATGCTATGCCAACGCAATGAATGAATGATAAATATATCATTGTATTTCATTATCTACGCCTACACATGCTTCATTTTAAACATTTAATAACAATAAAGCAAGAAATTTACTTCTCCAATACGTAATTAAGGCATGAAAATCAATACAATAATTATATGTAAAGATACACATATAAAGTCATGCTTATATTTTATTCCTAGTCTACTTGTACCTCTAATCGCGTTAGAAGTCACACGAAAGTTATACGTAGAAAACCCCCAAATTCCCTCTTCCCTCCTTCTCAGTTTGATCAAAAAGATGAACATGAATCAGAATAAATCTAGAGAAGAAAATACTCTACTCATCACGAATATAAAAAAAAAATAAAGTTAATTTCGACGTATCTCAAAGGCACGGAAATCAATGAATAGTGGGTGAACAAAATAAGAGGCAACACTTACCTCAAAATGGTCTCAACTCTTCAAGGATTACAAATATCAACTTTTTATTGAAATAAGATCAACGGATCTAGATGATAATGAGGCAAGAAGATTGGAGAAATATTTTACTCTCATTTCAATTTCGTTGGTCAAAAGACAAATAATACTTTTTGACTAAAAAGTGTGTTATAAAGCATAAGTATATTTTTCAACACTGAGGTATTCGACGACCTGTCCTGAGGCTTGCTAGTGATGGAAATCGGACAGATACCCCCATCGGGATACTTTTTGAGGTGAAAATTCCCTCTCAGTATAGAAGTGATATGAAGATTGTCCGGAGCCTCTGTCAGGAGGCTCAAGCTGTTGGACACCCCGCTAAACAAACCAAAAAACCGAGCAGAATAGAAAACTGAATCAAACAAACACTTCCAAAATAAACACTCCTAATGCCAAATGCTACATCGCTTTTACACGCTAACCAGCTCTAACTCTACACCAAGCATCAATGCATAACACACTACGTTATATCCACGACATACTACACAATAATAATATTATAAACATCAATAATATTATTATAAATTCGAAAAATTAACTCATAATTTCTTGGACATTTCATCTTCCCCATGTTAGGAAATATCGTCCCCGAAATTTGCATGCACTAAATAAATGAATAAAACGCTTATCGGAATTCTCAAAGAGCTCTAGAAACTTCACCTGCATCGCATCCTCACGTTCCCATGTCATATTTTCACTAGAGCCACTTCACCACAATACCTTCACTAAAAGAATCGACTTCCACCTCAATGTTTGCTCTTTCGAGTCACGAATACGAATCAACTTCATTTGATACGACTCATCTTCCTTAACATGTAAATCATCAAATTTTATTACATGCGAGGTGGAAGTCGATTCGATTAGTGAAAAGAAGATCATGATCTGATACGATTAATACGGGAGCCCCATGCAAATGAATGATTTCATCGATATACATCCAATAAAGCTTCTAAACTGAGTTGGTAGTACGCATCAAAATAAAATGAGCAGATTTAGTCAAACGATCCATGACAACCCAGATAGCATCGCAACCACGCCTCAACTTTGGCAAATCTACAACAAAGTCCATCGTAATCTGCTCTTATTTCTACTCTAGAATGAACAACCGACGAAACAACCTATTGGGATGCTTGTGTTCAACCTTCAGTTCTGACACATCAAAAAATGCAAAACAAACTCCACCACATTTTTCTTCATTCAAGCCACCAAAATTGAAGAGGCGTACATGAAACATGTCTGTATTGTGCCACCTGGAAGAACCGCCAAACATGAATAATGAGATTCTCGAAGCACCTCATCTCGAATCAAATTAGGAACAAATAGACTATTTTAGAAATGCAATCAGCCATTATCAGAAATGGTCCACCTATCAAGACCATGATTAGAAAGAATACGAATGCTATATGCATTGGATTCATTCTCAATACATACCACCTCAACCTTGCGAGAAATCAAAGTCCATTGCACTTCGATTATAAACAACATTACTCTACCCTCTGCTTCTACCACTTCTAAACCAAACTCATTCAATACACTTAATATCTCACACCATTCATTACAAGAAAAGTGAGAGTACACCAAGTCTTATGGCTCAATGCATCCGCTATCACATTAGCCCTCCTAGGATGATACTCTACATCAAAATTGTACTGATCTAACAATACGTGTGCCCAAGTAGAAAGGAAAGGAATTATACCTCTCACAACGGAAGGCTTAGTCACATCCGGAGCCTGCGACATAAAAAAAGCATGAGCCTGTGAAGTCCGACCATGTTGGAAACCCCTGTGATAACCATCACCACTACCCCACAAGACGATCCCTCACCCTGACGAGTAGAATATACAGTCTCCTCGAGGCTATATCAGGCTAAATAAAAGATGAAACAGGTCGAGGATAACTGCTTAGAACCGTGAAACCCTCGGGACAATGCGACTGCATATGTCCTCAACCACCACATCGCCTACACACCACCAAAGGACACAAAGTCTGCATATGCCTCTCCGTGCCATAGAGGCGACATATGATCGGACTAGGATAGTTTTGAGTAAGGTGACCCTGTTGGCCTACGTAAAGCATCCCAACTCCCTAACGGTCGAGCTAGACGCAGAAGAACAAGCAGGCTGAGGATGCCTACCACAAGAAGGAGAAAAACTATCACGATATCTCTTCTGATCACCACTACTACCAATACTAGAACTAGCACCTCCACTACCAATACTAGCACCACCTCCGCTACCGCCAAGATTACCTGAAGTAAACCCCGAGCCATGAGTGGTCAAGAAATAAAAGATTGGCCCTGAGGCCAAGGAGGACGAGTATCGATCACACACTACCTGTCCAACTAACTCTCTTCCACCTTCATAGTTGCACTAACACAATTCTCATACGAGTCAAAAAGCCCCAAAATGACTACTATCTTAATTACATAGCGAAAGACATACTCAAACCTTTGTGTACAAAGACTCTCTATAGAAACTAGCTCCGGCGCATAATGAGAAAGACAAGTAAACACCTGTTGATACTGCTGAACGGTAGAAGTCTTCTAAACCAAGCTCACAAACTCCATCCGCTTCCTCCTTAAAGAGTAGTGGGAAAGAACTCATTCAAGAACACCTTCAGAAACACCTCCCAAGTCATGTCATCTTGGCCACAAATCTCCTCTCGACCCTTTCACTATTCGACTACTTCCCCTAGTAGATAGAATGGCTCCATAGCCATTCGTAAATCATTTCTACCATTTGGAGCGATTTAAAATTTCATTCCACTTCCGTAAGCCATTTTTCAGCAACAATTGGCTCCTCATCCTTATGAAAAGTAGGAGGATCTGTCCTCCGAAAATGCATTTGAGCCTCCGAGACTCAGGTTTTAGCACTACTCTCCCCCCACATACTACGTGCAAAGGTCTGCATCACTTCTTCTATAGCCTTCAACAAGCTTAAGGCATCCGGTTGAGCTCCCCCAATATCACCAACCCTCACTTGAGCACATGGCGGAACATGAGATCGAGTATCAGGAATCTCTTCCTCATATTCCTCCATGCTCGCTTCGTTATTTTATTCCAAATCGCGAATGCCTTTTGTTTCCCTAATCTTGGCTTCACGAATCTCCACGTCTTGGGCTCGTGTACGCATCACTTCTACTTCTTCCATACCTTATCCCACAATATGACTACCTTGAATATTGGCCCCATGGCCCATACCACCATGACGTCCACCACCTCCACCTCGTCAACCACCTCCTCTTGCCATCACTGTACTTGACATCACAAACAACAACATAAGAAAAACATAAGTTCACTTTACAAATGCCTTTACTCAACACAACACCTCCACATGAAAGAAAACTCAACACAACTACAAAAAATTACTCATGCAACACTGCAATGGACGCCACTAATACTAACATCACAAGTACAAGAAAACAATATGTCTACACTCTCAACTCCACCTACCCGCTAGTCACCCATATTTTACATAACTCCGGTTAAGCTCTGATACCAACCTGTCACACACCGAATTTCAAAAAACCTGGGGGGTGAGTGTTTTTCCTTTTGAAAGAAAAGGAAAGGAAAAATATTTGTTTTAAAGAAAAGAAAAGGAAAAGGAAAATAATGCTACTTCGCCAATCTTTCCACAACTCATTCTATAGCATAACAATATAAGAGTACGCTAAAAAGAAAATACTATAGCCTGCCTGCAGCTTATAATATATGCAACGTATAAAGTAAACTCCATGTTAACATAAACAATGAGCTACATACTTGATCAACACATACGCGCACACACATATTACAACATGTTCTCTGTTAATACACCGCCTAACCATTTAAGGCAACAATAAGAAGTAATATAAAATGAAAGTACTATATCAACTACACTATGCCTCGAATAGATATATCATGATAAAGAGGAAACTACACAAAATCATAACAACAGTAAGCTTTCAACACTATATACATATGGTATCTGAGCAATCTCAATGATGTCCCTTGCCTGCCTCCGCACCTACAACATAAATATGATGCAAATATAGGGAGAAAAATGTACGAGTTAGCCTACTAAATAATACGATAAACATGATACTATGCAGTGCCAATATGTATAAATATGCAATATGTAGGAGTGAATGTAATGTAATGTCTATGCAATGTAAACTTAACACCACCCGACACCAATACCAACGCAATACGACACATGGTAATAAAAAGTTATGACTAATATCGCAACACGTTTTATAAAATAAGGGCTACCTCATAAATCCTATACTATAATCTGCCATGTACAAGTGACGCCATTATAGTTAAATCTCTGTACAGGTTTCCTCACTTTCACAGTAAGGCACCGAGCCTTCTCTTTGCTTTTCACCACATAAAGATCGACACTTGTCCTGAAAAAAAATGGAAAATGACTCAATTTCCCCATGTATGCAACTTAACACATTTCTTAAAAACAACACTTTAAATCCTTCACTTTTCAATTCAATAACATATTTAAACTTCATTGTTTTCCTTGTATAAACAACACTTTCGACACTTCACTTTAAATGCTTCGCCAACACATTTTAAAACAACACTTGTCAACTCACATTTGAAAATCTTATTTTCAAATTCTCCACATTAAATTCATTTCAACACTTCACATTTATCAAAATCAACACTTTTCATAATGGCATGATAATGCTATGCCAACGCAATGAATGAATGATACATATATTAATGTATTTTATTATCTACACCTATACATGCTTCATTCTACATATTTAATAACAATAAGGCAAGTAATTTACTTCTAAAATACGTAATTAAGGCACGGAAACCAATACAATAATTACACATAAAAGTACACACAAACTCATGCTTATATTATTATTTTATGTCTACTATTACCTCTAATCACGTTAGAAGTTACCTAAAAGCTATACGTAGAAAACTCCCAAATTCCTTCTTCTCTACCTCTCAGTTTGATCTAGAAGATGAATATGAATCGGAACAAACCTATTAAAGAAAATACTCTACTCATCACGAGGATAAAAAGCATCAAGTTTATTTCGAAGTATCTCGAAGGCACAAAAATCAATGAATAGTGAATGAACCATACAAGAGGCAACACTTACCTCAAAACGTTCTGCAAGCTTCAAGGATTGCAAATATCCACTTTTTATCGAAAGAGGATCGACATATTAAGATTATAATGAGGCGAGAAGATTGGAGAAATATTTCACCCTCACACTCTCTCTTACTTCAATTTTGTAGGTCAAAAGAGAAATAATACTTTTGATCAAAAAGTGTGTCATAAAGCATAAAATAGAATTTTCCACATTGAGATGTCTGGCTACTTGTTCAGAGATGTGCCCACGATAGACACCAGGTGGAGACCCCCCCTTCGGATGCTTTTTGTTGTGAAAATACCTTCTCAGAATAGAAGTGGTCTAGAGGCTATCCGGAGGCTCAAGTTGTCGACACCCCGCCGAACAAACCAAAAAATAGAGCATAGCAGAAAACTGAATCAAACAAACAATTCCAAAAACAATACTTACAATGCCAAACGCTACACCGTTTCACATACTAACCAACGTTAATTTTACACCAAGCATCCATGCATAACACGCTACGCTATATCCATACATACTATACAATAATAATATTATAAATATCAATAATGTTATTATAAATGCGAAAAATTAACTCAGAATTTTCGAGACTTTACACAGCCTCAGATGGAAGAAGTGATCTGGAAGATAGAGGCTTGGGGAAAGATAATTCAGTCTTCGGAACTACACCATACACCTTCGGGAGTTCGTATATGATCCTAAACTGGAAACTTACTCTTTAAATATATGGGAGAATATAATTGAAAAGCTTTTGCCTAAAGGGATTTTGAGTTTTTTTCGTAAATTTGTCCAATTAGAGTTCAAGATGGAGCCATATGAGTTAAAATATCAATTGTATTTTTTTAGAAGAATCTGTGATCGGACACTTGATTGTTACCCTATATCTTTTTGGGGCAAGAAAGAAAACAAAGTATAAATATAAGAACTAAAATTAAATATATCCAGAAAGTTAGGGTATTAAAGCCTAATTTGTTCCAAAGTCACTAGTCCATCTAGCGAGAGCGGAAGCATGAGAATGTTGTGCATATAAGCTAAAAAATTGTGAGAGGAAAAACGAAAGCAGGACTCAGAGCAAGTATTGGAAGCAAAAACGCATCATCTCCAGGAAATATTAGGTGAATTAGGTTTTTTTTTCATGAGAGGAAAAGAATGCCATCATTAGAAAAAGGTCAAGTTAGCTCCATCACTGTGACCAACCTTCCATTATATGTCTCACTCTTTTTAATCCTAATAATAGTATATCATCATTATTCACTAGTAGAATTTGTAATTCTAATATGTTCATATAATTGATAAGTTATCATCCCAAATATTTAGTCAATTCTTTTCATTTTAGGATTTACAAAATATAATTTACATCTAAAAATATTTTGAATTTCCTATGCTACTCATATTTAATGTGTTTTATTTTATTCAATATTGAGGGGTATATTTAGTAAAATTAATACTCCATTTGTTTATAAATAACAGGTGCATATTGACTTTTGGATTGCCAAAAAAATTATTGCACATTTTTTACTGTTTATCTTTAGCAATAAAAATTCAAATGAATAACCATTATTGCTACTTACAATAAATAAGGGCAAAAATAAGACATTGTAACATCGGCAAATCTAATTATTTATGACTATTCAAAAATTTAAAAACTTATTATTTAACTCTGTTCTAAAAAATTGTAAGTCGATTAAATTTAACTAATAATTTGTGAAATAAGAAAATAATAATTTTATGGATGGGCTTATTTACTAATATATTTTTTAATAAGTTGAATTTTTCATAAGAAAGTAAAAATTTGGGATGGAGGAAATATTTGTTAAAAAAAAAATAGCGACGGGACAAAGATCCACATTACTTTTTCCTTTTTGACTTTCCTCAAGTTTTTAAATTTTGACATTAGCAAATAAATAAAAAATATTTACTGTTATCAATTTTAAAAGAAAAGGTCACGAGTATCAACGCGTCAACGGCAAAACATTCCCAACGGACGCGCTCAGCTCCCATTTATTGTTAATTTATTTATTATTTTGATTGATAACTATTCCCAACTGCCAAGCTTGGGGTTAAACGCGCGATCCTTTCCGAGATTTAGTTAAAGAGTGAATTACATTAGCGGTTGCATAGTTTCAACAAAAATTCTATTTGGACCTCATAAGCTACAATAGTGGGATGCAAATGATTCAAAGCATTTATGAACAAGTTGGAGCTCGCCTCGTCAAATATTCGATTTAGGCTCATTTATTAAAATGAACCAAATCTGAATAATAAAATAAAGCTTATTAGATAAGTAAGCCGAATTTGAATAATTCCCGATTTGATTCGTTAAAAGCACAGAACGTTTGGTTATTGTATTTTTATGTATATATTTCAAATTAGAGAAATTAGTTCATTTATAAAAACACGTATAATTCACACTAAATCTAATAAATTGAGAAAAACTTGTCATAATATCTACATGATGCATTTTTTTAATTTTGCCCCTTCGTATTTATAAGATTAAGTTGAAAAAAAGTATAAAATATTACAATTAGTTGATATATCTGATAGTATGTGGTTATTAGTTGACCCTTTTGTAAGATATTCAATTTAGTAATATTTATTTAATTATTTAACAGAGAAATAATAATTAATATGTATTGATCTAAAAAAAATCTAAAATATTCATGAATAGGTTCGGGCTCGGCTTAAGCCGAACTTAAACAAAAAATTAAGGTTCATTAAATAACGAGTCAAGCCTAAACACACATTCTAAACAAATCAGGGCTCGGCTCGGCTCGGCTCGGGTCATTTGCAATCCAATACAACATTAACAGGCCTAAAGCTGTGGCAAAATGACAAATTTGGTCCCTAAAGTCTAATTAAATATTTAAAGTGAAATATTTGGTTGCTTCTGTAGTTTTTTCAAATACTTAAAGCACTCCTTCCATCTTATTTGATAGGCCATTTGCTTTTCCATATGAGTCAAGAAAGTTACAATTAATATGGTCAAAGCATTGATATAATTAATTTATTTTCTAATTTGCTTCATTAAACGTTGAAAGAGATAAAAAAAATTGCATCTATTCATTTAGATATATTATTAAATAAGGGTTCAAAAGTAAAATATTTTTTTTTTGTTTTCTCTTTCAAATGAAATAAGTTAGGACATCCCAAAATGTAAACTTAGCCAGTGAATTAGAGACAGGGAAATATCCAAATTCGAAAATAATTTCAAAATGAATGATCATAAATACTATTTACCGAAAAGAAATTACATGTTAATATTCTTAAATAATTTTCAGCACTTGAAATGACTTCAAAATCATAATAGGAACCAATTTATCTCAGTTTTTCGAAACTTGGGACTACTACAATTCATTGAAATTATATGGACCGAATGGAATCAGGGATAAAGAATAGGGACTGTAAATATAATTAATATTAATTGAACCTTAGAATTTTCCAAATTAAACGTCTCCTTACCATAATCCCTTTCTTGTTTGCCAAACCCCTCTCTGTCTCTCTCTCTAGACTTTGGAGCCTGGCTCTATAGTCTCTCTCTCTCTCTCTCTCTCTCTCTCTATATATATATATATATATATATATATATCTGTGAAT
>MKEJ01029529.1:0-17548 GCA_001753735.1 Embelia ribes
CATGTCCCGGAAATATTTTACGCCGCTTAGTCCTTCATTGTGACACATCTTAATCAAGCACCTACAATGACTCGAAGTTTAGAAAAGGCGATGGCACGTCCTCGAAATATTTGATGCCATCAATGCCTTTATTGTGGCATACCCGAATCAAGCACCTATAATGGATATCCCAAGCTTGGTTTTCCGTCTTTCACGGTATGGCTGAATGACCCCAATTTCATGGTGGGGCTGAATGACCTCAATTTCTCCCGATAGTTTTAGAAATTTGATACGTTGTCCTGATGTAAAACCTGGACCCGATATCTCGACTCAAAACTTGATACTCGAAATGCAATGTTTCATGTCATGAATGTAATGCCAATGATGCAAATGACATGTCCCGAATGCTCTACATATGTAAACCGAATAAGTCATGTTATGTGAATATGTATAAGACATAAAAGCTCAACAGATAATTATGCTAAAAATAAGTCAATATGAGAGCAATTAATCAAAAAAACATATTCTACAACTATGATTAATCTCAAACAACATTTTTTTGAGCACGTATATAAGATGATATCAACATGTTAACATTTAATTAAAAGCCGTCAAGTTTAGAGTAAGGAACATTGACTACCGTACCAAAATTGAGCTCTCGAAAGTAAAGAAAATAGCTCGACATGAAGCCTAAAAAATTAGCCAACACACCCGGGATTTGATCCACAAGACGCATGATCTAGGCGTCGAACCTATAGAAGAAAAAGTGTAGAACACGCCAAAGAATACGATTACAAAGTTTATTTTCACGTGTGGGTAAGACAAGGAACTCGAGGCATCATAAACAAACATAAGAGTTTATAAAATATACCTCAAAAGACTTACGAGAATGCGTAGACTCCGAATATAGAAGTGGTTTCGCCTGATCAACCCTAAAACGTAAGGAATCAAAAGAAGTATGTTGGGTTTTTTAAGTGTTCTCTTCTCTTTCGATTTTCTTTCTTGCTTTGTTTGCCGTAACTTTTTTTGGGACAAAGAAAGTTTGAACACTTGTAAATAAAAATGTTAAGTTTTACTCTTTAAAGACGTAGTCAAAATGGAAAATAAAAATGAATGGGTTTGGTTCCTCTTATTGCCGTGGCTAAGGTGCCAAATTAGCCAATGGTTTCAACATATGTAAATTGTTGACTTAAGATGGCAATTGTTGACTCAACTTCTCATTCAAAACTAATTATGTCATTTTCAATGCTTAACACATAAACTAACTTCTAATTATTTAACACTATATGTCATTATCAAAGCATATAATATATATATATATATATAATGACATATATACTTTACACATAAGAAGTCATGCGTGAGAAATGAGAAAAACAAGCACAATAAGGCTTGATACGTTGTGAACGTCCTACCATGTTCAGCACGAATCCCGAACAAAAGAACTCCCATACAAATGAAACATATATGATAAATATGCACATATCATGTTATGAATTTACAAGTATGCAAATCTCGAAATGAAACTACTCCGCGAATCAATACGAAAGCAATATATTCATAATGTGTATGCCCAATGTAATTTAAAATGGGTATAAAAGATGACATCACAAACTCAAAATAAAATTGGTATAAAAGCATACATAAGTCCCATATGATCACAAAATAAAATCTCAATATAAAATGGGCTCAAAACCAATTCATAGCCCAATATCTGAAACTCAATATGCCATGACTACGAAAAATCCAAATGTAAGAATGCTCGAAATGCCAAAAAAAAAAAAAGCATGGCACAACTACGATATAAATGCAATGAAAACTAATATGACCGTAGTCATATTGGAACCAACGAAATTAATGTGAAAATTTCAGAGACGTCACAGTAATTGTTTAATATCAATGATCCACTATATTCAAGGAAAATATGGATCGAGTTCAAGAAAGGATATTCCAAAAATATTGTCCAAAGATAATATTTTGATTGCATATATAAGAGTATGATGCATCAAAACGATAGAATCAAATACATTCCTCCTAACTCCTTCCATACTATGGCTCAAAAAGTATGTTGATATAGATATGCCACTCATTATATTGAAAGAAAATATAATAGATTTACTTATCAAATCACTTCCAACAACAATGTTTAAAAAGTTGGTATACAATATTGGAATGCAATATCTTAAAAAAACAAATTATGATGCCATCAAAGTGAGATTTTAGGTTGAAACCTTCTTGGGGAAAGGTTGGAAAGTGAATGAGGCCATGTGAACAACCCTTTTGCAACTGTGTGATGGCTCCGAGTATACTCAACTCTTCCCCATAGAAGGGCTATTCTTTCTTAGTTAAGAGCATAACAATCGAGAAAATATTTATCGAACATTAGTGAATAATTTTCAAGCATTACACAAATATTGAACTACTTTTATTCCTTTTATGATAGTGAAAATAATATTAATATTTGCGTTGTGAACTAAGCTTAATATAAAAATATCGAGGCCGAATCATATATATCTGGTAATTTATGTTGTATCTTGTTATAACGATGTATATATAGTAATGTTACAATATGATGCTATATTATTTTTGTACAGGCACCTACCGATTATAAACAGAAAAAAAAATAATATTCCTAGCGTATCTAAGCTGTAATAATAAATAAACAAATAAGCCGATAATATCAACAACTATCCACCTCATTCCCATTATTGACCAATTATTTTACAATTTTCTTTTTTTAAAAAAAAAAAACAACTATTTTATAATTTCAACATGAATTTAAGACTCCTTTTGGTGCAGTCATTTTCGTTCTGCGTTTTTGGGATCTATTAACCAAAATCAAACTCACTCATCGCTGCCAAAAGCTCCAAATTATCTCCTCCTCTCTCTCTCTCTCTCTGCGGATAGTTTCCATTTGTTCCTCTGCAGAACAATTAAGTTTCAACCGTTGTCAATTCTACTTCTCTCTCTCTTTCTCTGCGGGAGAGATTTCAGACCGTGGGCTAGTGATAAAAATTGAATCTTGATTATGAGACTGTCCTTTTGAGAGTGAATATCAACAATGGCGGATTCGGAGGACGGGGCGACGGTGATGTCGTCGGATAATGTGAAGGGGTTGGTGCTGGCTTTGTCTTCAAGCATTTTCATTGGGTCTAGTTTTATAGTCAAGAAGAAGGGATTGAAGAAAGCTGGTGCTTCGGGTGTTAGGGCTGGTATATTTGCTCAATCCCCCTCCCCTTTTGTTTTTGGAATTCAATGTTGGGTTTTGATTGTTTTGATCTTTAGCATGTTTTCTCTATTTTGTTGAGGATTTGTTTGTTTCAATCAGGTGGCATATTTGTTTGAACTTCTCTTAGGATTTTCTCTGATTAGGGCATTCCTACCTGAGTAACAATTTTCAAGACCAAGTTTTTAATCTCTATCCCTCACACTCTGAAATTGAGAGTGGAAAATAGAAAATGCCTGCACCAGATCGACAAGCTTAAAATTTGAACTGGGGATCAATAGTAGTCCCTAGATCAAGAGAATACTGTAAAACAGCCTTTGTTTTTAAGGGGGTTGAATAGTGTTTGAATACAGTGTTCCAGGGCATACGAGCCGAGCCGAGCCTGAGCAATACCATGCTCGCCTCTACTCGGCTCATTTACACCCCTAGCTACACTGTGTGAAGGTGATTATTGATTCAGTTGGGCCTTAAATTATATCTTGTGGTTTTTGTCTCTTTCTACTAAGTTCTGTATTAGTCCGCAAAACTTAGAATATACCGAAAGGATAAGATTTGGCAGTTGGTGCCTCTATTTATTGTTGTTTAGTTGGATGAAACTTTTCTAGGGATTTCTATGATTGCGGAAAAGTATGTTTGCCTCGAAATGCAGAAGTTCCCCTCTTCTATTTACCTTGCTTTTGGAGTAGTACTCTTTTTGTTTTTTGTTATTTCCATTACATTGGCAGTTTTACTTTGGTGCTCTTTCAGCGAACTCATTTACACATAGAACTAAATGGTTAAGACTTTGGTCAGAGAGTTTTCAAAGCTAATGCTTTTGACATTTCTGTTTGGAAATGAAGGATACTGTACTGCAATTTTTTAAAGCGCTTGTCTGACTTTTAAGCTTAGAAACATAATCAAAACCCATGGTTCATTTTTTTTTTTATCCAAAATATATGCATAAATTGTGAATACTACCATCTCCAGGTCATACATGATATTAATAACTCCATAGATACATATTCGGTCACCCTGAGGGCAGGATCCATAATGAACACTTAGAGAAGGTAATGTTTGTCACTTATAACACGCGTGACTGTCCAATGCATAAGCTACTAAGCAGGTCCCATGCATACAGTGAGAGGTTTCACCAAATATAAAGATCGAACTTTTACATTTGTTCGTATCTGGATTGAATTATTGTTGAATGAGACTTGCCTCTTAAAATTAGAACCAAATAAAACATTTTAGCCTACTGGTTGACTCAGGTTTCAAACATGATCTTTCGTAAGTGGCCAAAGACATGCCATGCTTATGCATGAAATGTTCGTAAAACACTTTGAATGCCTTTGTGGTATGCTGATCAAATATCCTTGATTGAGAGATATGGATTAAAATTTAAGAGTTGAAAAAACATAAATTGGGGGCAATGCCCTATATCCTTGCAATTTTCATTGGGCTATCGAGTTGGCCAAAATTTATAATTAGTTTGGGATGACATAATATTGTCCATACTATCTCGTGCATGCACTGTTTTCATTGCGTTGTATTACAACCATGTAGTCACTTGAGTTCATACTTCATGTAATACTCTCCGTATATTTTGAACAGGTGTTGGAGGGCATTCATATTTGTCTGAGCCACTTTGGTGGATTGGCATGATAACAAGTGAGTGTTTCCTTCTTCCTCTCCCTAGCATGAGTTGAGACTCCAACTTTCCGTTATTACGAGATTTTGTTGGAGAAAGCTCGAGTAATATCTTTAGCCATGAATCCATTTTTTTAAAGCAAGGAGTACTTGGGAAAGACCACTGAAAAAAAATTTGAAGCAATAAAATATTAATTTTATTTTTTATGTAGTCAACCCCTCAGGACATGCGAATTGCACGACTTTACTTTGTCTCATTTTGGTGTTTAACAAGTTCAATGCTTGAAGTGAAAATGATCAAGCTAAAAAGTTCTCTAGTTTCATCATCGACTTTCCGTTGAAAGGATAAAAAAAAGAATGGATATAACTTATTTTTTGGTATCTGTAGTTTTACCTTATGTTACCGAAATCACTAATATCATAACAAACTGGGAATCGGTACGCATGTTCCGAAATGTGGTATATCTCCGTACCAAATCGCCATATTTAGCGAATCAAGGCAATCTGAGATAATTGCACTCTTAAACTTTGTTTCCGAAGAGAAATCTAATATAGACAAGTAAAATATTAATGTTATTTCTATTAGTTTCAAGTTTGAAAGCATTATATTTCATATTTCAAAACAATCACAAAAGTTTAAGCTAGGTTTAATTAGATGTTGACTATTACGAACTTAATATAGTGGCCTCATATATGTTAGGGTAACTTATAGAAGGTTACTCCTGCCGTACCACTTTTTACAATATGTAGTGTACCACGTTCCCATTTTCTTTCCACGTTTCGGAACAATCCACATTTCGGAATGATCCACGTTCATAAAGCAAAGGGAATGACGAAAACAAGAATACACCTTCATTGTTATTGTACTTTAATAGCTTCCTCTACTTGAATTTTTTATTTTATTTTATTTATTTATTTATTTATTTTTATTTTTTGTGGTTATTCTCAAGTTGTTCTTTGTATTTCATGCTTTTTAGTTTTGCCACAACTTTGCACTTTTTGAGTTTCTAATACTGTTCATCAACACTCCTTTTTCTGACAGTGGTCGTTGGTGAAATTGCTAATTTTGCTGCTTATGCATTTGCACCTGCGATTCTAGTTACTCCCCTTGGGGCACTCAGTATCATCATCAGGCATGATTAAAAAATGAACATGGATTTTGATCTTTTAAATTGTATTTTTTTGTTGATCTTAAGTTACATTCCTTTTTGCAGTGCTGTTCTTGCTCATATTATTTTACGAGAAAGACTACACATTTTTGGCGTTGTTGGTTGTGTTTTATGCGTTGTTGGGTCAATAACCATTGTTCTACATGCTCCCCAAGAACGTGAAATCAATTCTGTGACCGAAGTATGGGATCTTGCCACTGAACCAGGTATGCTTTATTCTGTAATTACAGTGATGGTTAGTCCGACTTCTCATTAGTAGAAACATCAACGATGGCGCTTGTTTTGTTATATAGCAAAAAGGGCATGCATTTTTTTAGATAGTGGAACTAATTTAGGGTAAATGAGCTGAAATAATTTGTTTTTGCTTCTGACAATTTATTAAGAATTAGTCTTTTACCAGTTTGAGCAAAAAATTAAGAAGTACAAAAATGAGATATAAGCTGACAGACAACCAAACTTGAATGCTTGAGTTCAGGTAAGATGAAAAATCTAGCTTATGAGCTACAAGCTTATGATATGAGATGGCTTATCTGATCTTTTACTTACTACAGATTTTCCTATCAGCCTGATGTTTTCATTGCTTCACTTGTGGCAGGATTTCTTGTCTATGCAACATTGATCATAGCAGCAGCAATTATTATTATAATCAAATATGTCCCTCAGTATGGTCAGACTTATATTATTGTTTATGTTGGGGTTTGTTCACTTATAGGCTCACTCTCGGTAGGTAATTTAGTACCTTCTGGGGTAATTTATTTATTTTGTTTTTCAGTCCTCTGTATTAGTCATTACAGTCTCGACCATGATTATAACCGTTGTTCCACTTTCTGTTTTTAAACTGTCTCAGGTAATGAGTGTCAGAGCTCTTGGAATAGCACTGAAATTGACGTTTTCTGGGATGAATCAGTTGATATATCCTCAAACGTGGGTCTTTGCAGTAGTTGTCATTGTTTGTGTACTTACACAGATAAACTATTTAAACATGGTAAGTCAATGACATAGCTTTTCTCATATTGTGTTTCTTATAAATGAAGAAAAAAAGAGAGTTGAATCATCTTTTGACCACAAAATACTCATTACTTCTTGATCTGGTGATTTATATTCTAGTAAGCTTACATGTTCAATTGTTGGGTGATGGTGGTCATTAGTCACTATGCAGTATATCTCTGTCTGTGGGGTCAATTCTCCCAATAATTTTATCTCACGTTCGACAGTGGTTGATAATGAAATCCTTTAGTTTTGTGTTTTCCTCATTCTTAGTCTACCTAAAATGTTGATTACAAAAAATAATAGGTCCGTATTTTGCTTTGTGTTTGCAAGCAAAAAAGCCAAAACATGCAGAATTGATATGACTGCTATTCTATTCCACTTGCCTAATGGAAATTGTTCTTTTCCTGGCTGACTGCAGGCTCTTGACACATTCAACACAGCTGTTGTGTCACCCATATACTATGTAATGTTTACAACTTTGACTATAGTGGCCAGTGTCATCATGTTTAAGGTACTTCTGATCTGCTAACCTTTCTTTGGTTGGTAAATATCTACTAATCTACACCTGGTTGTAAGCTCTTATTACTCCTTGACTATTTCGTAGATAATGTTAAATTTTGCTGCATCAAATGGTTGTTTCTGATTTCTGAGTGAAAATCAAGAAAGCATGCTAACAAATCTTCCTTATGGCATGCTAACAAATCTTCCTTATGGTTTCAGGTGGTGCATGCTTTGGTATTTTACCAGGATGGTTTTGGTTTTAATTATAGTATGAAATGGAGGTTTTTTCAGTTGCATATGTGGCTATGTATTTATTTATGTTTGTGTCTGCTTGTAAATATGAAAGAAAATTGATATATGGAAGTACTAATAGAAGGTTATGATATAGGTTCAAGATTGGTCTACTGATTGCTCTGTATTGCGAACTTAGTCTACTTCGGCTGGCTGCTTGTGTGTGTGTATATATATATAAAATAAAATATGTACATACATACATATATATATATATGATACATATGTATATATTTTTGCGTGCTTTCAATGTCTAGATTTTATGATCCTCTAAATGTTTCCAATTGCTTACAAGCTTATTTGTAGGTGTTTTTTTAGATACATGTATTAGAAGAAAATTGAGCCATTTTTCAAAGGTGTATGCATTATTGCCGTCTTTGTCTCGGGCCTGGTTTACGTTTTAATCTGGCTAGATAGACTTCTGGGAGCCTATCCACTATCATGTTTGGTTTTTTCATTTCCATTTTATTGTTCATTTGTATACTTGCATATCATGTATTAACTTCCCTTTTCCAGCCATTAACCTCTTGATGGGGAAGTGAGTTCTAAACCACGGCTAATCCTAGTGGGTTATATGCTAATTTTGTTTTGAGTTGCACTGCTCATTGCCTTGCTTTTTGTTTCAGGACTGGGCCCATCAAAGTCCAACACAAATCGTTACCGAGCTGTGTGGTTTTGTAACTATTCTTTCTGGGACCTTTCTCCTACACAAAACCAAGGACCTGGCTGATGGTATGCTCGATTGTCTTCATATTCGATTGTAAATTTTGGGCACGGAATGTGATAATATTAGGGTGCTTTTATTGCCTGTTGGGTCCAAAATCAGTTCCCAATATTGCCCATCTGTTGCCCATTTAGAATATAAGACTAGCGGGTAATATTGGCTATTATGATATTTAGTAATAACTAGCATGAAACCAGCGCGTTGCACGGGTTGTGTAAAATATTTCATGTTTTGTATAAGTATTTTAATTTTTTATAATGTTGTTTGATAAATTTTTATTTTTTATGATTTTTCTTTTTTTCTTTTTTTTTTCTTTTTGCTTTTATCTTTTTTCTTTTTAATTTTCCAAGAAAACAATTAATGTCTATTATATGAAATTTAGATTTTGTGATAATATTTTTTTGATAATATTTCTAAAATATTAATGATTATCTAAGCGTGATGTACTTTTATAATAGAGATTCCATTTTTAGCTATTTGAATAAGGAATTTTTTATTTTTTATTTTTGTAAGGGCTTGTCAAGAACAAGGAGAAAATAACTAACTGATCAACTTTTATATATTTGTAAGTTTTGATTCTATTTGATGGGTTTCATTAGTCATAATTTTTCATTATATTACTTTTGATCAAAAAAATTATATGATATTTTTTATTTTAAATTTTTTTATCCTTTGATAATTTCAGTTTTCGTGGATTCATACTATAATAATATTTTTAAGAAAAAAATAATATTTTTTAAGTTAATTTTGATAGTAATTATGATAATGTTTTTAAGATTGATTATCTTAGATTAAGTGTATGTATATATGTAAAGATAATGAAGATATAATACTTTTCTTTTACAAGACTTTGATTGTTAAATTTATTGGATTATATGTCAGAAGGCTCGCAACCACTTGTTAAATAACTATGTAGCCACATGTTGCGATAAGAGCGAAAGTAGCAGGATATTCTACTTTTATATTAACTAGAGTGTAGCCCACGTAATGTGCGTATTGTGTGTATATATATATATATTTATTTTTTATCATGAATTTTAATTATTTATAAAATTCTTTTTGATAATTCTTTTTTTATATAACATCTTGTATTTCTTTTTTATTTTTTCTAACTATTTATAACTTTATACAAGATCGGATTCATTAGGATTTATAATATGACAATGTTTTTACAACAGTGTTATTAATAGCCTTCCAGATGCTCGCATAGGCTCTCGAGCGAGGTGAGGCAAGGCTAGGGTGCCTCATAATGGTCAAGGCGAGGGACATCAGTACGGAGCACCTAGGCTAGCGTTTAAGGCGCTAAGGCGAGCGCCTCACTCACGTCATGATATTTTTCTATTTCTTTGTTCTATATATGCTTTTGAGTTTTATGATACAACATATTATCATCATCATACGTAACTACTTATCAAGGAAATTACAAATAGTGTAAACTATATAAAAATAAGGCTACATTTTATATATTAAGATGCTACCACCAATTCTCTGCATCTATAACACAAGAAGAATTTAAGAGTGTATTGAGATTGTGAAATTTTGTTAAGTAAATAATTAAAATCGTGGCTTCATTCGGGCGAGCACTATGGCCGGCGCCTAGCCCTTCAGGCGATAAGGGGTCTTGGTGCCTTAAAGGGTGCATAGAGTTTTTAACAACATTATTTTGCAAAAAATTAATATCTATTTTGGTTAATTTTATGTATGTGAAAATCTTATTTTGATAATATTTTAAAAAATTAATATTATGATAAGTTATCTTATAGTTATGCAGAAGTATATATTTATATCTTGGGGTTGTGCCTGATATTGTAAGAAATTTAGTTTTAATAATTTTTATTATGGCAAGTTAATATACATGCATATATTTTTAATAATTTCTATTATGATATGTTTTATTATTTAAAATCTTAATTTAACGGGACATATGTCAAGCAATTATGCAAACAAATGTCGCAATTAGACCGAATATAGTTGGAGGCAACAATTTTTATATACGCTAGCAGGGGTACACATGTTTTTGCATGTGGTTTATAAATTTACTCTATCTATTCCTTTTTTATTGCCACTTTAAAGATTTTTTATTCATTTTTAAGTATCCATTTAGAAAACCAATAAAGTGTTAATCATTAATTTTTTTTCCTAATTTTATCCCTGTTAATTGATTTGAGTGATATGTTTTAAGTATTTAATGAAGGGTAGTAAAATAAAATATTATTTTTTCTCTATAATTGAGGCCAATTAATAATTTTTTTAATTCATGTGCTCTAACCTAAAGTCATAATTAAAAAGGAATGGAGGGAGTACTATTTAACGAAATATTGCATATCAACATAAGAGTAAAAACTAAAATTATTTCGAATGATTTTTAATAAAAATAGAAGTATTTTAGTTATCATTTATTGGAATTTTAAGTATGTATCATATAGAAATTTCAAGGTACATATGTGAACTCGTAGCACCAATTTGTATTCTTGAGAATTAATATGATATTTAAATATTTTGTTAAGTTTGGTAGATATGTGAGCAATCTTAAATTATAATTTCTTACGTTTTGATATTTATATTTTAAATTGCTTAAATTTTATTTTTTTGATATTTATCAATCTAAATATAATCTCTTAATAAAAAATTTGCAAATTAAAATTAATTAATTTATAATCTTGGAAGAAAAAGTATATGAAACATTTGGTGGAGTTGATTTTTTTAGAGTAGTTAGATAGATTAGATTAGATAGTTAGATAAGAAGATAAGAGATATTCAACCTTTTGTGGCAAAAATTAAAGGAAATATTATTGGTAGTTTATAAATTTTTATACGGTATGTACTAAAAATATTATATTATAAGCCTGTCCGTGCCTGGGTTTGAGCCACAATCTTTACCTCAACCAGATCTAAACAATTTTTGGCATTCTATAGTATGTATTGAATATCATTAATGAACAGTTTTATCTTAATTTTTTTCACAGGTTCAACGTCTGTACGGAGTCGAAGGTATGCGGAAGAGGATGGCGTTGACCATGAAGGAATTGCTCTTCGCACCCGGGAATCAGTGTGATCATCATAAATCTATATATTTATTCATCAATTAGCCATCTATCTTTTACTGCAATTATATATACAAGAAAATTTTGGGCCACTCGCATAGGCATAGCTAAAGAGATGATGTTAGCAAATGCTATCTTTGCATACAGTGATGTATGCTTTGTACAGGGTAACACCCTTTCGTGATTATGTAAATGAATTCATCAATCTTAGTTTATGTTGGCTGAAATTACAAGATACTCCCGCCTTTTGTGGTTGGTGAAGACGAGATAAAAATGAAAGTGGGTAAAGTATTTTCACACATGCGCACATGGCTGATGTTTTTGTTTACCATTTATCTAATTTTTGTTGCTTTGTTCTATTTTGTTCTGCCTAATGGTTTATATCCTCAGTGTGCAGTGCCGATATGTGTAGCTATGTTTATCTATATTTTTCCTTGCGCTGTTGTGCATGTTTATCCTTAGTTTGGTATCAGGGACATGGAATGGAATGGGATGAACATGGCAGGGTAAATTTTTCGTTTAGGTGTTACATGCTAGTTTTGAGGGATGGATAGTTGCATTTGAAAATGACTCGTATTATGATGATAGTGATGCAAGTCATATATTTGTGAGTACGAGAGCAATTAGTTTCCTTCTTTTTTCTTATGGCATTGAAATGCAGTGCAACAATTACAACACTGAACAAGTCATATTGTACGGCTTAAAACTTTTTCGTTGCCTTGATAATTTGGAGCCATTGTAATAGTGAAATAATATAATCTCAAATGGATATGTAGTCGAGCTTGAATACTTCATGAGCATAGTCAAGAATGTCTATAACTTTCTTTAAACATAGAGGTCTAATCGGGTTTGTTGCTTAGACCCAACTCATATATATGAATATAAACGAGTTAATGTCACCTAAAGTCGATTTTAGCCTAATCGTGACCTATGGCCTTAATAGTCTACTAGGCTTGAGAGTCCCTTTCTGTGCCCCCATCCAACACTAAATGAGTTGTAGGAACAACTATGGAATTTTCTAAAGAAGTGGCCGCTTAATCCGGCGGAATATAGATACATACATATACATGTATGATCACATCTCCTCAAAGTGTTTATATCATTCATCTTCTATAGTTGACTTAATTTTCTTCTATTATTCTACACCTCATCATTCTTATACTAGCTTGTTCTATCTAAATTCTAATGCCACCCTAATTTGATAAAGACTTGCCAACCCACACCAATAGAAATTAAAAAATTAGGTTAAAGATAGAGACCTCATTCATTTTTTAGAATCATCATATTTCCTTAATTTCTTTATGAAAATCTTATACAAATATTGTTGAGTGTGACACTGTACACTTATATTATTTTTTTCAGTATCTGTCTCGGGGAACTATCTTCATAGAGAATATTAAATAGAATATGACAAACTTTTAAGATTAGTATAATCTACCAATCTTAAAAAAAAAAAAAAAATATTTTACTTTTCGAGAACTATAACTCACTTCTCAGAACCATCATTGCTAATAACTCTTTTTTCTTATAAACAAAAAATCTTAAATGTTTATAGTTAGTGTTAAGCGAATTATTTCCGTCTAATACATGTTCGCGCGTATAATAATAAAAAAAAAAATTCCATTTTCCGAATAGTGGAACTCAATGAAAATACTGATATTTTTACAAATCCCATAAATACACGTTTCTTATCTGTTTCCCATGGCCATTATAAACTTCTGGGGGAAAAGTTTACACCTAAGAAATGACAAAATTTTAAGGTAACATAAGTTATTTACTGTGCAAAAAATTTTGGAACAAATTTTTATACAAAAATAGTATTAAACGTGTATGTAGAACAAAATATTATTTGGCCACCTCGTATTTCACAAACTATACTATAAATATTAACTATGATTATATCTATTTTTATTTGGGATGGCAAATATGTATAATTGAGAATTGGAAGTCCAACAATTGTAGTGAGGTGTCAAACATTTTCCATTGTGTCCCCATACATAAATTTAGGGACCCTCCCTCTCATCCAACACCCTAAATAAACACAAGAAATTTGAACTGGTCGTAGCAGTTGAACTAAACTTTCAAAAAACAAACTTTTCTCAAAACTAAAACCATTAACACACTCCCTTATTCACCATCAACTAATCAACCACCCCAAAAAAAAAAAAAAAACTGGCAACAACTGATGATTTCACCTTCCATGTTACCACCACCACTCTTCCTTGCCTCGTCGATTCGCCGCCTATGTGGCATCCGACTTTTGCTTCTGCTTCTGCTTCTGCTTCTCCATCTTGCTCCAAGGTAAACCCTTATGAGAAAGAAGAAGTGCTTAACACTATGCGGAGGAGGAGTTTTTCATACGTAGAGCCAAGTGCAATTGACGAAGGATTCGGAGAGGAGAGGATGGACATGTTGTGGGAGGACTTGAACGATGAGTTTTCGAAAAGGTGTGGATCGGATTTGAAATTGGTTGATTCTCCTGGGAGGCTTGTGAAATTTGGGTGCGTTCGAGGGGTTGCGGTGGTGAAGAAGCCTGGAACAGCGTCGTTTTTGAAGGTGTTGAAGAAGCTGTTTTTGCTCCATAGTTTTCAGCGTTCGCTCAAGAAGCGAACTAATAGGGTATGATTTTGTTTATTTGATTGACTTTTAAAATGCTACAATGAGGAACTTGTACAAAAGAATCATACGAAAATATGTGCAAATGTATACCAAGGAATATTATTTTCGGGATATATACGGAAATTTGTTTGGTGTTTTGTTTGCTGGCAATTACTAGATATCTAAGGAGATTCACTCCTCTTCACAATTTGGGAACTAAAGTAGCATAAATACATGGCTATTTGCTAATTTAATTAATGGCCAGCTTGTATCTTGAGGATTTTTGTACCTAAATTTGGTACAGAACATTGATACTATAAGTAGTTTAATACAGAAATTGAAATTTGGCGAGAAGCGGGTATCATTGATATGATGGGCGTTCCGTCCAGACGAAACTATCCCATGAGATTAGTCAGGACATGATTCTGTGGACGAATTGTTTTTAGTCCAGACGACAATTCGGGTTTTAGCGCAGTTTTTGTTATTTAGGAAGTTAGGTTCCTTGGGGCCTATATAAACACTGTTAGGCCATTAGCAATGGGTATAAAAGGGTTTTACGATGGTACGAGAGTCTTATGAGGGTTTACACGAGGGTGTTTTCATGTAAATAGTGAGAATTTCTTATGACTCTTTGTTCTCCTGGATCGCGAAAGCCGCTATTAGAAAGATGGTCGTGCTCTTGGGTAAATTCTCGTATGGTCTCGTGATAGGGGCAAATTCCTAGAGGGACATGCTAATTTGGGTGAACCTCGTTAAAAAGTATAAGTAGCAAAGCCTGCTACAAATGTGCATTTCGCGTGTTGCTCGTTAACAGTTAGACTTGGGAAAAAGTACAGGTATTACCATCATGAATATCGGTTTAATTGAACAATTATTCTAAGATTTTGTCGAAAACATCTTCTCTTCGCTAAAGAGTAAATTCTCCCTCTTATATTTCCTTCTTTTTCACTTCCAAAAGTACCTCTGCTCAAATGTTGGAATTGCCACTTAGGAGAGAAAAGAAATATACTACACCATGGCTAAAATCGTAAATAGATTTAAATTACATTACTTAATTAATCATTAATTCCTAATAAAGACTTAATCGCATATCTAGACAATTGGTGCTTTTTTAACAAAGTTATTTGTTGAAATTTATATTTGTATTTATAAAAAGAGTTGCTACAATTTTGAAAAAGAAAAGAAATGAGGAAGTTTCATGGAAGCTCTTTACTCAGCATCTCCTATAATGTCTTAAAATTAATATGTAAAAAATTTACTCATGTTAGATTTTCTTTTATTTACATTCTAATTTTTTTAATCCCATATACAAGTGTATTTTGAAGGACCAAAATAATTTCGTGGTTATACAATTGTGATTTGCCTTTAAGTTATCAAATCATAGTCCAAGAAACACTATCATTTTATATTAGAGATCGGATTTATTATTTATTTTTGGATATATTCGGAGATATATGCTCAAAAATTGGTTGAAACTTGTTTCATGTTGTAGATTTTGAAAAGTTTATGGGTACACTAAATCAGAGATAATTGAGTGAGGTTAGCTTCATGTTGCAGATCCGGAAAAATAGATTGCTATATGGCATCCATAAAATAAATGATATACCATTAGCTTGTATGTAAGCTTTTCATAGCAATTTAATTCCACAAACAATTTTTTTTAACCCATATTTGTGCATAGAATTTTCTAAAATAAAAATTAAAAAAAATTAAGTGCTTCATCTCACATTCTTACTTATGAGGAAGTCACAGTTTTGTCAGCATAATTTTCCCTCATACTCCTTCAATATGTAAATTTTTTATTATAAGCATGAGCTAAAATGACGTGCGCAAAAGCACATGTACATCTCTTAGTATTTATAAAAATAGGATCTTTGTCACCTGCAATACGACTAAAATTGAGACGTTTTATCGTTGCACAATGCAATAAACCACTTAAGGAGAGTGATTTGTCTTTTTATCAATACGAAAGAGTTTTGAAACTAGGAATTATATAAGATTTTTGCAAAAATTAGTATCCATCGGTGTGTCGCTATCCTAATTTTTGTAAAGCAGCATTTGTCGTAACAAATAGTGCACGGATGCAACTCGGATACCTAAAATAAATATGGATGCCAATACAAATAATTATATTAAATATGTCTAAATTTATACATAATTTTTTTATTCAGAGGGACCATAGAGCAGGGAGACTGAATAGTAAGTCAACTGAGTGTGAATGCGGAAAGTTCATTTGAAAATTCTTCGATCACACGTATATGATGGAGAGAAAAGACTGCATTATGACAATTAATTTTTGAATCATGTACTCAAATTAAATACAAAAGGCCCAAAAAAAATTTAACTTAAAAAAAAATTTATATAATCTCAATTTTTTATTTTAAAATAAACGGTTTTGATGAGCAGACTCTCAATCTTGATGTAAAATCACACGAAAAGGAAGTGGCAACTACAGAAGAAGAGTGTCAGCAAATTTTTAGCCATAAGGATAGAATTTTATAATAAAAAATTTCGAGAACAGTTGAAAGATATTTTTCGTTCTTACACTTATTTGAAGAGTGTTAGACACGTTACCCGACAACCACAACATTCACAAGATACACATGTCATGTCATGTCAACATTATCGTGTTGGCTAGCAATTACAAGAAAAGAGCTATAATTGTCCTCCACTAATTATTTATCGTATTAAGTTATAGTGACAGAAAAAATTTATTTCATGAAATTGGTAACTATGTAAAGCAACGTTATGTCTTAATTTGGATTGAAGTTGTGGGGTTGTACGCAATGAGTAATCATTAAGTTAACATAATTATGCATTAATTTTCTAATTGTACCAATTGATATCTTTCTAACAAGATTTGTTTGAATTTCAAATCGCACCGTAATAATAAGTTCGGAGGTGAAATTATGAAAACTCGCGCGCAGGTAAGACTGTTGATTTACTCCAATGTGTTATTACCTAAAGTAAATGTGGATTCGAAATTTACGAATAAATAGGGCCGAGTACACTTAAATAGTATAAGACTTTACATGTAATTTTTTTTAGAAGATATTCTTAGAACGAAATGAAAAAATTTCAAAATTTAAACAGATATTCCATAGCAAATTCCTAGAGATGTAGGGTACCCCTGTCAGCCCCGTCTGCCTATGCCTTGTGTGTATCTGTAATTTAAATCTAAAACCTTTCATTTTATTAGTGATAAGACTAATTTTATTGTTAAGGGGCCCAAGGAGTCGCTTTAATTCTTTTAATAAAAAAAAAAACAAAACAAAAAACCAGTGCCTTTATTGCTTAAGATATATGAGTAAGGAGTCGCTTTAATTTGAAAGAGTTTTGAAAAGGACAATACGAAAAATAAAACTTTAAAAAGATAGAACCTTTTTTTTTTTTTTTTTTT
>MKEJ01029530.1:0-10797 GCA_001753735.1 Embelia ribes
GGAAGAAAACAAATGAAAGTAAACGAAGCTATACCTATGAGGAGATCTGAAAATAGTGAGAATACGTGGCTTTGGCTACCAGGCCAATTGGCCACCAGAATACTGAGGAAGACAACTCGATAGTTTGATTCAAGTAACTGAGGATACTCTGATGAGGAGAGGCGACGAGGTGATATGGGGAGGTGACAAGGCTACGCAGACAAGGTATGGGGAGGCAACGAGGGACGAAGGGGTATGTCTATGTGGTGCGACAAGAGCCGACATAGTGAAAGAGAAGGCAACATGAGTGAGAGAGAAGGCGACGCGAGATGGAAAGGTTCGTATGGGCAGCAATTACCATCGGAGAGAGAAAGATCAGTCTGTGTGACCTAGATCTAATTTCGAATTTGACACAATTTGAGTAACAATTCGCCTGGCGAATTGCTTCAAATTTTAAAATAATAATTCGTTATATGATATGACGAATTGTAAAAATATTTTTTGTAATTCGCCATATGAGATTGCTATTTATGTGTGGTGCACCATATTTATAATTATTGGGACATGTGGATTAATAACATAATTTTGGAGCCCACCTGTGTTAAAAACCCAAATACAACATTCATTAATATATAAATTTTTAATGAGTGGATTAAGGTAGATAATGTATTCTTTATTACTAAAAAGAAAATTGATAATCTCAACCGAAAAATCTATCCAATTCTCTTACCAGCTGATGCGACAAAATAAATTTTTGTATGTGATTGGTTTCTACTAAAAAAGGATGCAGTTCAAATGACAGCTAACATAATACATTCAATGTTGGATCTTTACGGGCATTAGTTACTTTTCTCCCTACAAATATTTACTTTCTTGTAATGAAACTTTCGAAGCTGGAGTATGCTTAAAAAAATAAATATTAATTTTTTATTTTTTTTTCCCTTATAATACTTGCTCTAGTTTTCCCGTTGCAAGGGAAAGAAGGTAGTTTTTCCTAAATTATTCAAAGAATTGTCCAAATAGGCAAATACTGAGTAGAATACCCAACCGTATATTGTTAATAGTATTATTTTGTTGCACGAATTATTGTCGGTGTACTAAGCTAGCTAGCTCCAACTAATAAATATTCCAGTGTTCAATTAGTTCAAAGGTGGTCATTATCATGACGTGCAATTTGGATGAACCAATCAATATTAGGTTTGTTGGAATATTTTCTTTCGGCTCGTATTGATTATTGATTAGCACACATGCACTACTATTTATTAGCTTTTTTAATGTGAAAAGGACAAACATAAATAAATGATCCTACTAAATTTTTAGAATTTTCAGAAGCCTCTCAAATTATTGGCAGTGAACAATTACTTGGGGGATTAGTTGAGTATTAATCAAATCGGCTAACAAAAAGTGGTCCTTGGCCTCAAAGCAGACTAGGGGCTTGTTTGCTTACAGATTGGAAGGTTCATGTTTTTTGCTTTTTTGGGTTAAAAGTTGGATGATATTTGGCTACTCACCTTTTAAGTAATACTTATTTGTTTTTCTGCCCCTTAAAAATTTGCAAGATTTAAAGTGGTTACATCCAACTTTTTTTAAGATCAGAAATAAGTTGATTTATTTATTTTAAAACTGTAATCAAATAAATCCCATAAATAATGTCTATTTATATGGTATCGTGTCGAATTTAAAATTTAGCGAACGCACGTACCTTCTCATGGTCTCCGATAATTAAGTAATGAAAATTACTAATAACTGACAATAGCTCTCACTTTTTATGATAAACAGTTGGGTCAAGAAAAGTGCTTATCTTTGTTAGGATAAAAAATAAATAATTACGTTGTGGTATTATTCACCCCCACAACCACACAACCCTCCCCTATACTCCATCCATATAGCAACTAAGTCTGTGGCTGGGGTACCTACAAAGTTTCTCTATCTCTAAAAAACAAAAGCTTATAAATAAATTTGTATAAATAGTAAGGATAAAAGCATTGTTTTTTTTTTTTTTGGATAATCAAAAGAGGGTAGTAATATAAGATCTGTAGACACTAGAACTTATTAAAAATGAATTTTGCTTTAAATATTACTTTTCAGAGATTAATTTGATATTGAAATCGTTGTTTGTTAATCTCAAAATCAGATCAATGCTTTCTCTTTATTGTGTCCTTGTTTGGTCTCCCGTGGAAGAGAAACGCAAAACATAATTAAGAAAGAGGGGAGACAGAAATTAAGATTTATTTCCTTTGAATTTCTTATTGTTTTAATAATTTATTGTCTTGAAAAAATAAAGATTAAATATTTTTTAGTCACTCTTAACCTTTTCTGTCAAATATTTTAACAGACTTGGATGGCTGTGAATTGCAAAAATAAGAATGTATTTAGTGGTTGGTTGCAAAATTTAATAATATATAGTTGTTATTTACAAATGAGCAATAGTATAAGATCGCTATTTGATTTTTACCCTATTAGTTATCGAGATAACTTTTGTCAAAGTAAAAGAAACGACTGTGAAATGCGTATGGCAAATCTATAAATGGCAGAATTAAAATTTTCGGATAGATACATGGCCCACCCTCGAGTTCGCCTATCTGCGAATCAATCTATATCTTGAAGAGACATATTACGACTCCCACAAACTAATTTTACGATTAGCTAATGTCAAATAACTAGAGGCTGTAAATTTTTTGCGAATGGCCAATATAGTTTGTTTACAAGACATGATTACTCCTTACTATTTCCCTATAGTTTAAGCTTAACAAAATTCTTAAGTAAAACGAGGTAAGGAATAATATTCCTATATGAATATAATAATTCTTTATCATTTAGGCAGAGGCCCACATAGTTATAATATTCCAACGTGAATACAAATTATGCTGCAGCTTATTCTTTGGCATTCACATCTTCTTATTAATATAAAGAGTAAATTACACTTTGCCCCGTGAGGTTTTTGACAATTTCATATTACCTCCAAAGTTTCAGAAATTATACTTTGGCCTCACTTATAATTTAAGTTAGATTTTGTTATATACCAACCATATTACCCTACGTAATTTTCTAAATTTAGTAATTTAGAACTTGATATCAAGTAATATTAAATAAAAGATTATCACTTTAATAAAAGTATATTATATTTGTAAATAATAATGTTTTTAACAAAACATTAAAACAAAAAACTATATAAAAGATACTATTCAAGGGTTATTTTAGTAAAATTTTGAATTATTTATTATAAATAATTTTACTTTCACTTTATCCTCGAAAACTTTGGGGGTAAACTGTAATGACCACCAAACCTCATGAAGGCACAACGTAATTGCAGAAACCTCATAGAGGGTTATGAAATTCTCAGAAACCTCACAGGGGCAAAGTTTATGAAATACAGTCTGCCCCCAAATCTTGGCTCAAGCTTGACTTACATTACAAAGACAATATTGCCCTATTTTTTAAGGTTATTTTAAATGTTTGAAAAGATTTAATTTTTTCAGAAGATAAAGATTTATATAGACTATATGTTCTCAAAAAATATAACAACTTTATATAACTATAAAACACAAATTTTTAAATAAAATTTTTAAAAAATTAGAATGAAAATAAATTTACTTCATTTATTTATCCTATCTCCATCTCCATTACAATGAGAGCCAAAAATGGGGTGATTATTAGTCCTATTAACGAAAAATATAAATAGGGTGTTTTTATTTAAACTATTAGTTACCTTTTGAAGGTATATTAATTATTTAATTTATTATTGAGTAACAAACTAAATAATGAGTATTAATTAAAGGGTATTTCGGTAATAACATGTCATTCTTTCAAAATAAGTCGCCTTTAACTTTGTCCCTAAATTTTCTGAGAAAGTGTGATGGACAGGACCTCATGGGGGTATAGTGTAATTTCAGAAACCTCAAAGAATTTTTTGTAATTTCCAAAACCTCGTTGGGGCAAAGTGTAGTTTACCTAAACAAATAAAATAAGAAGGTGACGAGGACGATTATCTATAAGGAAAAATATACTTTATTTTTTTTTTCGGAAACTAAGGGGAAAATATGGTCGGTGAAGTGAAATATTAAAATCATTGAGTGGGGACTTGTTTTTTGTTGCAACCAAAGATTCTTTTGCCTTTTTACTTAGAAATAAGATTATATATATGACTCATATTTAAGCTAAGTTTTTTCACTCTTTTGAATAAAAATATTAAAAGTAATAAACTGAACATATTTAATTTTTTTCCATCATTAAAAAACCAATATTTTTTTTGTGCGGATTTGCTTTTATTTATTTGTCTAATATATGAAGGATCATTGTTTAGGGTGTGTGTATGGTGGACGTTTATCTCTAAGAAATAAAATAGTCGGTGAAAAAGAAATATTTAAATCACGAGTGACTCAAATATCAGTCTCAAGGTACCAAATAGTGGCTGATTGTTTTTAGTTGTTTGTTAAATATTTGTGAAGGATAATTGTTCGTTGACTTTTTGGTTCTGAGTCATTTAAACGAAACTCCTCTCTGAAGAAGAGTTTTTCTCGTGTAATATACAATAATATTTTCAGGATAAATTAGTTCAAATAGATGACAACTTATTATCAAAATTTTAATTTATTTTATTTTTAATATAAATTAATTATAATAAATTGTTCTCAATTTACGATAATTTTGTGCTCAGAAGAGAGAAATTTGTGCAAAAAAATTGTATACATTAAAAAAAAAACGAAATTTCTTGTATTGTGAGCAAATCCCATTTAAATTAAATTTCTCTTTTAAATTAAGTTTCTCTTTCTAAACAAATAAATTCTTTTCACCAAATTACAAATAGGAGCATTGCTTGGACAAGAGTGGTTCACCATATTGTTTAGTATTTCTGTTGTTTTATTTACTCTTTGATGATTTGCATTCGCTGTTTTGTAACAAAGTTGTTTTCTTTTTCATAATGAGAATTCAAATTTTTTTTTTATAGGACGGATATATTGTGCCAAGAGATAGAAATTCTGCATGATGATAGGTTAAAGGGCGAAATTGAATTGGTATTTCAATATTTATCTTATTTTTCTTCCCGAAAGAAAAAGACATTCTCATGTATCTCCAGATCCAGCAAAATTATATCTATTTTTATTTTTTATTTATCAAAATTTTCTCTCCCGTTGTGAGAAATGGATCTTCCTTTATCGGACTTTTAGTCCGTCTTAGGATTTCCCATAAGTAGTTTTGTTAGGCCTTCTACCTGATTTATTAACAACTCATTCACCATGAAATGATACTAAGGCAATTCTTAGAGTTTACGTGCTTATATTATCAAAACTTATAGATCGTTGTATTTCATAAGAATATCTTTGTATCACATTTTTTGTGCATAGGATCTTTCATATTAATCATTGTGTTGGTTTAATGTACAATTTCTATAGCGTCCTTGATTTACAGCTTATATAATGTTCATCTTGTATAATTCTTATTGAATAAATAAATAAATTTCATTTTGTTAATATAAAATGTACGCTTTATGATTTCAAATCAATTCGAAAATTACATATCAGATGTAAATGTCTTCACAAATTATTTTGAGAGTATGTGTAATGTTTGTATTTACATGGTAACATTAGTTACCACTCATACAACTAATAAATCTTCACTGTTCAGTTCTATACACCTTCAATGTATTCACATCCAGCGAACAAAAGCAGTTCACATTTGTTGTTTCCAGAATCTGTAATGTTAAAAACTTAGGCTTTCATAAGACATGTATTCATATAATCTATGAGAATATGATGGCTGCCATCTGCCTTGCTACAACATCACAAAACTAGAAATCAGAGGCAGATATACATGCATACAAAATTAAACATCTGAGTTTTTTCGAAAATCAGTAAACAGAAATAAGGTTTCTATAAAGTAATCAGAATTGAGCATAAAATAAAGGTGTACATATAAAAGAAATTTTCCTCAAATGGGGAAAAAGGGAAATGCAAGTAAAGATGAAGTTTTCTCTAAGGCTGATTCCGTTAAAAACATTGAAATGGAGCATTATATTGGGCTGACCATTGATAATTGATAACATATATTTTCACCCAAAGTAGCTCCTTATGATTCAATAGTAACAACATTTGGGTTCCGGTACATGCTATATTGATTTAGTCAACCAACAAAGTTGAGACGACTAGATCCTGGAGAAACACGGCTTTTCCAGCAGCCTGTCTCATCCGTTTCTCTCGCTCCTCGTGGCTTAATGAGGGATCAAAGCTGCCAAACACACATGCGCACAGAAGAAAACTTAGTTATAGCAGCAAATGTATGGTATCAAAGTCATCTTGTTTACAAGTTTGATGTTATTTTACAACAAAGTGCACTACTCAAATGAATCTAAACTATAAAGGGCCATTAAAACCTTTCTAGCAAATATGAATCCAAAGTAGAATTCCAATTACAATTGAACAATAAGAGTATTGATCCACAGGCAGATGAAGGCTCGAATAGAATGATGTTTAGACTTTTCATTAAGTCTCAATAACCATATGAACGCTATAAGACTATGAGACATGATAATGCCTAGCGAGCCTAGCAGTTGTAAATATTGATAGTTTTTGTCGTATAATCCATTCGTGGACAAATGCAAGATATAATTAAAATGAAATGATACATTTTATTACAAAGGGAGTCAAAAGGTTTGATTACCTATAAAATAAGTGAGATAACAAGGTGTATGTTCTGTAGCGGAAATCATCCATACCAGAATAAAATGCTGCTAATCTATTAAAAAGGGTATTTCACCACAATGACGTAACAATATCCAATGAATGCTTCAGCCTCATGTAGCGTACTTGAGGCAGATAGTACTTGAAGAAAAATGCCTAGCATGACTAATATGATGATTATGAAAAACAGCAAAAACACTTATTGGAACTCAGTAAGAAATGATTTCTGATTTCGATCATGATTGAGGGGAAAAAAAAGAAAAGAGAGAGAGACAAGACTAGGTTAATCAAAGAAGATACAGACTATCAACTTTCTGTGTTAGTAAAATCTTCCAAAACTTTCCACTCAAGAATCCCATCAATTGGTCTTAAATCGAAACCTAAAATTGCTCTAGATTAAGCCTAGATTATCGTAATAACCAGATGATCATAGCCTCGGTAACATTGGCATTTCAATTTTGTAAAAGTCACACCAAATCATATTCCACTAGATGATGAGCTATAATGGAATAAAGCCTAGATTATAGTAATAACCAGCCAATCATAGCCTCGGTGACATGTCATTTCAATTTTGTTCAAGCCACACTAAAATTATCTTCGCTACACTAGATGATAAGTTAAATGGAATAAATGGTGTCAATATAGTTAAAAAAATAAGTCAATAGTGTCATCCTTAGCGAATTTAATTCCTTTATAACAATAAGTACACAATCTTGCATATCTTCCACCATTAAATTTATTATATTAACCGAAGAAGATAAAAGGCTATTCAAAAGTGGATAAAATGATCATGAAAAGAATAATTAGATAAACTACCTCGCTTTCCATATATGAGACGGTGCCTCTCTCTTGCTAGAACTGTCCTTAGCACAGGTTAGCACAGATTTCGAAATATCTTCTGATTCGGATGATGGGAAATTCATAATAAGAGATGAAAGCAATGGATCATTAGCAGCATTGGAAGATGAATTTGTATTACTTGATCGGCTCCCACTACCCCCTAAAAGCACTTGCAAATGCGCTTCGCGAAGATCCCTTCCAAGGTGAGAGAGAGCTTGTGTGCTTGGTATTGCTAACCTACGTAATCTTCGTCTCCTCTGCAAGTATTTCTCAGATAAGGAAAGGCTGTGTCAGTTAAGTTTTTGAAAACAGTTTTCTCAATTGAGGAAATGGAAGCAATGCAGAAAATGCATTCATCTTTTGTTCAACTTCTTCCTAGAGAATTTTCAAGAAAATTATCATCTTTGGAACATTCCAGTTTAGACGAGCAAGAATTTCTTTTCATTGGTTTCTATTTTCTCCCGAGGTACAAAAAAATAAAGATGATATGAAATAACGAAAATTTCAAAGGTTGCATAATTTTTAGTTTGAACGAAGTAGAGAACAGAATGGGCAGAGAAACTGCAGACTCTGCTAATGAAACTATTAAAACAACGAGAACATAAGTCCAATACATGTCAATATGTAATCAAGAATACTATGAAGTATCTCAGATACTTTTATTCTGCATGGTAATTGAAATAACAAAGGATATCTTGAATAAGTGCCCGTGTTGCAGAGTAATGTGATTCAACATGTCTCTAGCAACTTTAATCGAACATATTGGACACACCTGCCGCAGAAAAGATGAATGAAAAATTAACATAAATAAGAAAAAGAATAGAGAAAAGTTAACATAATTGAATTTTCTACGAGGTAATTGAAATCTACCTTCACTTATTTCGTCATGGCAACACACGACTTTTAGTTTCTCATATAAATCATGGTAATTATTGAACATTCATCAATGAATAACACATACGTTATAAAACGTTTATGATTAAATAGACCAAAACATAATTCATCCTTCACCAATAAAGACAGCTACATTCGATCTGGCCCATACGAGCAGCAAAACAACTTCATTTGGTAAACAAGAGAATAAAACATATGGAAATGAAACATATACATTACGAAAATGCAGTTCCTAAAACAAGAAGAGAAAAGGCTCAATGCTGAGACCTTACATACAAGCATAGCAGATTAGCATAGATTGAAATTGCTTTACAAAATTAATAATTTAAAATCCTCTCTAAATTTACTACTCATGTTTTCCTACAATTTACAGTCAGGTTTCTCTATTTTATGACAATGATTGTAAAGTTCATCCCTAAATACTTTCATTTCAATCTCATGCAATATTACAGCACAAAAACCTAATTCTTATCCAGCAATACATGCATAAAATAAACTTGTCGAGTACATAAGCATAAGCAATTGGTCCTTTGATATCAACCAAGCAGCAAGCATGTGTAAGCACTACTTACAAATCCTATAATCATTATTTTTTTCCCCAAATCCTATAATATTTATAAAAAGTCTACATGATATTCGATTTTTAGCTTATATCGATAGCCTATCCACCTACATATCGCATTGTAAGAAGTTTCTAGACGACATACATCCACTATTTCTGAAAAAGAAACACAAAAAATTGATAAAACTAAACGAGTAAACGGGATAGATTCCGTATGCAAAGGTTTTAGCTTTCCCCACCCCATAGCACCAAATTTAACTATTTATAGCACAAATGGTTTCTGAGAAATAATATTCGTAAAGGAATCACGTACAGAAACTGTAGGTTACATCATTTGTGTTGATATTTTCCTTAAAAATAAGATCCATGCCAATGATCAAACCACACAAGTGTTTGTACAATTTAAGTACATAATTGTCATTTTCCATTATTTATTATTAAATCCAGTATACAATTAAATGAGAATAACCATCCTGAACTTTTGAAAACCCCATCATTTTTAAATCAAAACAAATTTTTTAACAACAGAAAAGCAGATACACATACATACATACATAAAAACCAATTTGATGAGAAACTCACGGCGACTCGATGCTCGTTCGAGTGCTCATCCTCGAGGTGAACACAAAGAGAGGCCAAATCGAAATCCTCGTAGCAATACGGGCACGGGAAATCGGGTCGGACCTCTTCATCAACCTCGAATTCATCGATATTAAACCGATCTGAAAAAATTTAAAACAGAGCCAATTTATGAAAAAAAACCCCAAAATTAATTGGATTATTTGGGTTTTTGAAAATCGAAAACAGACCCATTTGGGAGCTGCGATTGTGCTGCTGCTGTTGTAATTGCCGCTTGGCGGCGGCGAGACGAGCCGTCCAGAATTCCGAACCCAGCGAGATAGAGAGAGAGAGAGAGAGAGATTGAGAGGGATAGAGATGAAATGAAATAATGTAATTTAAAATTAGTGGGTATTTTTTAGACGGCGATATGTGTGATGTCGATAGAGCGAGCATTCGCACCCAAATTGGTTTTTTTTTTTAAAAAAAAAAAACAAACAAACATTCCAACAAATGAAGAAAATATTTTTTTTATTATTATTATTTTTTAATATATAAATTATTTTTTAGAAAGTAATTCATTTTTATTTCATATAAAAAATATTTTTTTAGAAAATAAAAATTAGAAATAAAAAGAGAGGTACTGATGGAATGTGGAACTAGTTTATTGGGGATATGTATTATTTCACACTTTACCATGAAATGGACTTCTAACTATAAAATTAAATCACCTAGAATATTAAAAATATTAAATTTATATTATCTCGAATTAATATTTTACCGCACCTGATAAATAAAATAATAAGGAAATAATTGAACTTATCTATGCAGTGCTGGAACAATAAAAATTGCTTGCTATTTTGGCCTTATCATATTTATTACATCAAATATAATTATAGAAATTCACACATAAAAGTTTTCTAATGAAATTCTAGCTTGGTGTAATAATATTAATAAATCAACATGATAAGGGTGTGGGGGTTATTGACATCCGAAAATTTTATTGAATTTATATATACAATTGAATTTTTTTTAATCAATCTCAAAAATTTAACCCTAAAGAATTTCGGCCCTGAACTTGATAATTGTGAATCTACACATCACATTGAGATGCGACAATGAAGAGTTGTGAGTAGAGATATATGGGGGAGGTAGCATGGTGATGACAAAAATTGTCGGGATTTCAATCTTATCTATTAATTTGTTTTTTAAAATTGTAATTTTATCTTATATGGGCGAGTTTTTTTTTAACATAATATTTTTTACTACTTGTTCAACTTAAAAATT
>MKEJ01029530.1:10805-22726 GCA_001753735.1 Embelia ribes
GTTCCAACGAACTATTATGCACGGAGCCCCGCTCATCCATACACTGTATGGTCCATACCCCTTCTTAAATACAATCATAACCATCCAAATTTCATCTTTGAAATGTAATAGTTTAATTTACAACTTAGCAACAGTAATTTAGAAACAATATTTTTCACCTTAAAACAAATGTCAATTTCATCTGTCTACTAAGATCCACATTATCTCTAAAAAAAAAAAAATCAAATTTGTAGCAATAGTTAATCATGAATTTAAAATCAAATTTTTTGGTCCAATTGAACCTTACACACAGTTAAAGAATATGTGCTTATATGGCATACATGTATGCTTACAATTTTTATACATTGTCTTTTGTTAATTATTAGGAAAATAAAGTTAAATTTCCCATATACTATAATTAGTCCATGTATTAGGTGAGTCGCTCCCTATGGTATCAAAGCTATGAAGAATTCTGGAAGTATATTATATAAAGTTAAATCTTGACATTAACTTGAAATTTAGAGAGAAATAAGTAAAAAGGAAAAACAATTTTCTTAAAATTTAGTTTATCTAAAAACAAGAAAAACACGTATTTTATTTAAACCTATGATTAGTCCTTTACATTGAATAAGATAGCTTTTAGAAAAAAAGGGAGGTACAGTCCTAGAAGATGAGAAGGAATTTAATTTATCTAGCATCGTAAAATATAGATTTGTTATTGTGGACAAGTTACAAATTAAACATTTGGATTTCAAATATAAAACTTGTAAGGGCTAGTATTGGCTTTATGAAATATAAGAATTATGGAGAAGAGTTTATACAATTTACAATAATCTAAATATTGCAGCGTCACTATTGCATATCACTTCATAACAACATTTTGAGAAATGGAAAGAACTTCAATCTCATCTAACTTAGAGCATTAACTTAGAGCATTCACGTCACATTAGCTAAAAGTTTATTTTTAACTATTTTAGTCAACAAAAATACCAAAATATCTTAAATACGTAAGATTGATTAAAAATATTACTATTTTGACAATTACTACAGTGATTTTCTAAAATTAACTATTCAATGTAGCATTGCTAAAATAAATTTTCTTTCCTCTCCCTCATTTTTCTCTCATTTTCTCACATTTATTTTTTTATTTTCTTTTCATTTCTCTTTTCCCATTTTTATTTGAAATGTTATAAATTTAAACTCGTCCAATATATTTTTGTATGCTATCACCCATATTAAAACCTACAAAATATACTTAAAAAACGTATCTATATTGACATATATATTTAACGATTTTGTATAACAACTTATTAACAAATTCTTTTGATTCTCGATGTTAATTTTAGATATATACATTAATAATAAAAATAATAATAAGTACAAAATTATAAATGAATTAAAATTATAGTCATTAGGTAAGATAATCAATTTGATGTATGAGATGAACAAATAGTGAATAAGTAAAATAAAAAAAGTGTTATTTTTGAACTAAAATAACAAATATTTTTACCTAAACTGATATGAATGCTCCTACAGATGAAAAGTATGTTAAAAGGTAAGTCGAAGGAGTTATGAAGCTCGGTCACATGGTTCGAATCCCATGGTAAATATGTTCCACTGCTTAATTACCATGTGACGACTTATTTTTAAGTCCATCTTTAGATTATCAGTAGATTTATTTACCTTCCACAAAACATCACTTCAAAATAAGATGTCATCCACATTTTATCATCGCACGAGATTAATTTAATTTTAAGTTGAGAAATTCTTCAACCCCTAGCCCAACTTTTCTGTGTTTAAACCACTTGCAATAATAAATTCATAAGTTGAATATCTTCAAAAATTAACTTGCGGCGAGGCTTTTGTTTTCGAAAGCAATTACAATTAAGTACTAAAATATAATAATTGATAATCGTAAGCGTCAATTACTATCTGTACAATCAAGAGATACTAAGATCAATTATAAGTATAAGAGCAATATTTTAAGATAAATGAAAGAGTATTATTTATTTGCAATTTATAAGTTTTAGTGTAATAGTTTATTTTGCTTAAAAGTTAAATATTGCTTGACTGCTTAACTTTAAAGCTAAACATATTTGATATTCTTGTCTAAATAAAATATAAATTTTAAAATGGATGTATCAATTTTTTTTGAAATAAAAGTTAGACATTGTTTGACTGCCGCTAAACATATTTGATATTTTTGGTTAAATAATATATAAATTTTAAAATAAATGTATCTAATTTTTTTAGAATAAAAATAAATTAATTTATTAACTTTAAAGACTGGAATGAAATGATGGCTTGGATACAATAATTGTGCTTAAGATGTTAATAGTCACGTAATCACATTATCTTTAATTTACAAGGGAAGAGAACAAAATATACTTTTTTTCACATTAAAAACAATTGAAGTATTAAATTCTTGACAAATGACAATTACATGTCCTCTTTTTTCAGAAAGTATTAAACGTCATCGTACCGGTCACTATATTTCCAATTTAAAGCCATCTATAAATACAATTATCTGAGATCATCACAGAGCTAGGGTTAGGGTTTGCACTTCACCATCTCCAAAACCCCCAATCCCATCAACTCCTCTCTCTCTTTCTCTCTGAATCTCTCTGATGGCGTCAAGGGCACCTCAGCAGTCACAGGGTTCGTCTGGATCGAAGCCGGCGCTGAAAAAGCCGCAGTTCGTGAAGGTGGACAATCTCAAGCCGGGGACCTACGGCCACACCCTCACCGCCAAGGTCATATCCGCCACCGCCGTCCCCCAGAGGAAGACCGGCCCCAGCCGCTCCTCCCTCGGACGCGGCGGCGCCGGTCAGGGTCGCATTGCCGAGTGCCTTATCGGAGACGAGACCGGAACCATCCTCTTCACTGCTCGCAATGAGCAAGGTTGCTTTTAATTTGCCCCCACTTTTTTATTATTCTTATTAATTTTTTAAATCTCTGGGTATCCAAGGTGAGATGATGTAGTGTTAGATTTTTAAACCAAGTTGTGCTAAACAGTAACATGTTGTTTATAGGAGTGTATGTTTTGGTATGACTATTTTCGAATTACTAACAATAACAGATTGACCGTAACAGGAGAATTTAAGGGCTGGGCATCACCACCATATTATTCATTTCCATTCCTGAATTTGATCTCTATACATCAAACTCTAAGTCGGAGGTTGGGAAATGGAAAATGGCCACACTAGATCTCCACCTGATTATCCATTTCCTTTCCTAAATTTTAATCTCTTTACTTCAAACTCTAAATTAGATGTTGTGAAATGGAAAATGGCCACATGGAATCTCCTAAATTTAAAAAACGAATTGAGATAAACAATAACTGCCTAGTTCAAGGGATCACTGTAGTCCACTCCTGCACTGAATATTGTTTAGTTTCCTAATATTTGATCTCCAAAATTTAGTACATGGGCTCATTTTGGAGTGTTTTTGTGAGTCCCCCCCAAGAAACACACCCATTATCTTCTTACTGACTAAAGTGTTTTTTTTTTCCTTTTTTTCCAATTCTATGTTTGTAATTTAAAAGATGACATTCTTTCTGGTTAATGAAAAAAGTTGATCCTGTTTATCTAGCATTGTTGATTTAGTTGTGTTGGTTTGGTTTGGTTTATTAGTGTTATATTGTCAATTTTTATTGTGTTTGAATGGTTTATTGCACTCCCATTGTATATAGGCTTGTGTTATCCTTGTTCTCTATATGTTTTTAAAGAGGTGTACTTTTTTTTTGGCAAGTAAGAAAAGTCAATGTTGGTTTTCTAACATTTATTTTTGGTTGTTCTGGGTAGAAGTTGGTTCTACTTTTACATTATAAGTTTTTGTTTTGTATTTGGATGGTTTAGTGTATTTGAATGGTTTGGTATACTCCCTTTGCATATTGGCTAGTGTTGTGCTTGTGAACTACATTATGTTTTATGATGTATTTATTTATTTATTTATTATTATTATTTTTAATATAATAACAGTGGCTGAATCTTGTTTTAAGGAATGCAATCTTATATCTAACCATATTAAAATAAGTGCAATAACAGAAGATGAAAAAAGTTAGGGACTATGCAGGCCCTTTATCTTAATATGGACTATGTGTTTGGATGGCCTTTGTGTTAGATTATCTGTTTGTATCCTTTATTTAGATGGTTTCAGTGACCATACTTCTTTACGTAGGTTAAGGTAGTACTTGAAAAAAACTTGTGAAATTCGCTTCTTTAATTGATTCTGAATCTTGTAGAAAGGCTTTTCTTTTAATTGTGCTTTTGAAGATCATACATTTCCTGATTGCTCGTCCAGGACTTCAGGGAACTTGGTGTGTACGTTGTGTGCATGTCATGAATGGGTGCTAGCTTTCATTTTGATTTAATTCATTGTCATTTTGAAGCATACTATAATTTTGTACTGTGGGTTCTTGTTTCTGTTTTTCTTCAAAATTGTGTTTCAGGTACTTCTGACGCAATTGTTTAGGTGATAGTATTAGGAGGCTCTCAATTTCTGATATGAAACTACTCAATTTTCTTCAGTTAAACAAACTTTTGATGTTCACCAAATGTTTCTTGGCACAGGGGCCTCTGCCACTACTGAATTTTTTAGTCAAAGCATGAAGTTAAGCAAGCAAATAACTGTCTTGTTGGTTGGGCTTAAAGGAATTCTGAACTATCACAAATTTCCGATTAAGCAATTCAGTTATATCCAGCGCCCTTATACTGCTCTTACCAGACATTCTTTTCTAAGCTTGTTGCACTAGTTTTGTGAATAACATAAAGTCTGTTTCTTTTTCTCCCCCACTATCTGATGGTTATTTCGTGGACCTTCCCTATTGTAATTCTTTGTTGTCTTTTGGCTTCAAACTTAGTTTCTGTGGGTGTTTAGTTCTTGGAACTTGTGGCAACTTTTTTTATTTGACACTGTTTTTCTCTTAGCTTCTGATTCTCGTTGATTGACATCGATTAGAGTAACTATTATGTAGTTGCCTCTCTCTTTATTCCTCATAGTCTGCTGCTTGTCAAAATCCCCTTGGAAAAAGACAGACCAAGATTCTTACACTGCCTTTCCGTCTTTCTTCCCTTTTATACTCTAGTACCTGACTATGGGTTTTTCCTGTCTGCAGTTGATCTGATGAAACCAGACTCCACAGTGATCATTCGTAATGCAAAAATTGACATGTTCAAAGGGTCCATGAGGCTAGCTGTTGACAAATGGGGCCGCATAGAGGTGACTACACCCGCACAGTTTGTGGTGAAGGAGGACAACAATCTCTCTCTGGTCGAGTACGAATTGGTCAACGTTGTTGATGAATGAGTGGATATCTTTGAAAGAGAGTTTTAGGTTCTTACAAACTCTGTTTTTATGCTTTTGCATTAACTTGGAATGTGGCTGAGATTATTTTGCTTAAGGGGTTGGGTATAGATGTCTCATTAAGCATCGTATTAAGGTTTGCGGGGTTGTCAACTTTTAGGGTAGTATTAATGGTGCCCTAGCTGCTTTGTGAAGAGGTTTGTGCATTCTACTAAATAGTTAATCATCATCTCTGATGGTTTTCGTTTTGCTATCGATCAATCAATGTGCATCCATGCGTTGTGGTCCTTTGCTTTGTGATTGTGATTGTGATGTTTTATGTTTCTTTCTGTTTCTTGCTATTTTTTTAATTATTACGTTCATCATTACTAGGTGATCTGCATTTTAGCTTAGATAATTTGGCAATTGCTAGTAAAAAGGAGGATGCAAGAAATCGTTGGTCATGCATGGTAAGTCATCATTGAGAAGTACATATCCATTACTTTTGAGGGAACTCTATTTCATTTAATTATAAGCTGGTGTTGCGAATAGTATCTATGTTTTCCGCGTCGCATTAGGTTGAAGTAAATATTTATTTAGAGAAAACAAGCCAAATTGCTACTTTTTGCTCTTCAATATTTCAATGATAATTGTATCTGCTTTGCACCTTTCCATATGATCCGAGAGAATCACAATTATTATTTGGCATATTTATAATAAAGGAATTATTTATGCTGAATGTGCATGTATCGGAGGGACTAGCTCCTGAGGTCTTTGATTTCCTTGTTTTGGACCTGTTTCTGGTTTTTATTGTCAGTTTGTTTTGATTTCTAATAATTCTGCACTGTTAGGAGTTCGTTTTGTGTAACAATTGTACACTTTAAGTTTAGAAATTAGTCTTGTGATGTGAATAGGTCTGAAAAGATTTGATAGCTTACTGATTCAGTTGCTATGTTGGATTTTATAGGAGGAAAGAAAAATATAATAGTAATAGTTTACATCTTTGCCGATAATTGTCGATGGTTGTAGGTGTTAAGTTTGGGTACTTACGCACAACTCACGACGGGTTTATTACCTCGGACTCAACAATCTGATAAACAGCATGAAATCAAATGGTGGTGCCATCTTAGGTCCTTGACAAAAATAACAAGACTTGAAGTAAATAGGTGATTCTATTGATACCATACGTTTTATTTCTGTTATTCCATTATATTGGCACCATATTTGTGGAGTCGAAAACTCATTTGACATCATACTATTTATTCTTGATTTAAATTAGTATTATCAACACCATAAAAATTTTACTTAGCACCACACCAAAATACTCGTATTCTCTCTCAATATTTCATCTTCTTTATTTAACTAAAAATTTCAAAATTTTTTTTAAAAAAATTCTAAACTTCATCTTAAATCTCTAATAATACTAAATTTTTTTAATAAAATTTGTAATTAACATTTCTTCTCTATTCAATTTCAAACATAATCTTTTTTTACTCTCTCTCTGTCTCTAAATTCATCTTTTATACATAAAACTCACTTATATATACAATTTTTTAACTATCTTAATTTTATCAATCAAACTTAAAAGTATATAATTATATCTCAATTTATGTATGAAAGTAGATGTATTTGATTTTAAATGGTTGGAACAAATCATTTGAAATCCTATTTTACGGTACCACAATTAACTTTGTGAAATATGATACAACAATATACCATTCAACTTTCACATATTCGATTGTAGCAAAAAGTGATTGATTGCATAGCATAATGATCGATTTTATGAAAGTCCAAAAAATCTACAAGAATCGGCATCTATACAGTTGAACATAATGATCAACTTTGTTCCTACAATACATTTTCAAAAATAAACAAATACATGAAGTCGATAGCAAAAAAATATAGTACCAATAGAATCACTCGATACTTGAGCTTAAAACACAGTATGGCAAGTAAAAGTTTGGCTTGTGGAGCTTATCACCTTTATGCATCAAGCATTCTCTTATCATGCATGTGCAAACATCTTTGCCCAAGCTTTTCAACACTCCTCATACATCATCATTGCGATCTGATTAAATAAAATGAATCCGTATGGCCCTATATATCTAAAGTAGATGGAAGTAAACATTTCTAAAGAAGACTGTAGTTGAAAAGAGTATTAATAACAGTGTAGCTAAAGGAGTTAAAAAAAATTTCAATAGTGTCACTAAATAGGTCTCTATATATATTTGGAGAATTATTTAATTATCCGAACTCAAAAACCACTATGCAACAATCTCTAAATTTAGACCCCATATCTCAATATAGCTAGCGGAGGGTATAAATCAATAAATTTAGAGATCGAAAGCTAAATTTTAGCTATAGTCTCTAAATATATTTAGACAATTACACCCAGATAAAGTTTCATATTTTCATTCTATGGAGTGATATTTTGATTTATTTGTTTTATACTATAATAAAATAAAAAAATAAATGATATATCATTATACTTTAGAGAGAATTTATATCATATATTATAAGTTATCTTAATAATACGTCAATATGAAATTAATAGCTAGATTAGTAAATATTATTATTTTAATATAAAATATAATATCTATACATTATTGGCAAATATTATGATAAAATATGTGTATAAATTAATTTAAATATATATAATTGTATGTTTTTTAAACTTTATCTCATAATATATTAAGTCTATACTTAATACTATATTGATTATTATAATATATTACTAGACTCAACTATCTAAAAGATGAATAGCAAATAAATGATCTATTTTTTAATGTAATTTATTTAAATCTGTCTATAATCTAAAAAATATTTATAACATTTATGTAATATAGATTATACTAAAAAATATAAGATAATTATTTTAATAGATAGGTAATATATGCGATAAATTATATTTCTGTATTTATTATCTAATTAATTTTAAAACTATGCATATTACATAGTTAATTTTACTTAAATGTTTTAAAGTTATATAATATATTAATATCATATTATGTAGTATATAAAAAAAAAAATACAATTTTCATTAAACTATAATTCTTTGTGATTAAGAGACCCAACATAGAGACACTGCTGCGAGAATACCTTACTCATTGAGTCTCTGTATCCTAATATCCAAAATATAGAGATCCACATTTTTGTTTTAAACAAGTTTATTGATATGCCATATGGGTTTCTCAAGAATTTAAGTCTATCATCTTAGTCAAATGAAAACCACAATATTCACCAGTCACCCATGCAGGTTGTTAGCATCAAGAGTTGAAACTACAATATAAAATGCAGACGCACCTAAATTTGAGATCTTATATTTCCCCAGCTTGAGTATTAACCAACAATTTACATCCCACATTTTAAAATAGTTTACAAGATTTTCGGCCTGAATTAGGCCATATTTTCCAGAAATTGAATTAAAGTAATCAATTAATTTTCTCAAGGAAGTATCTGCCAACAATTTACATTTTCGTATCGTATTTCATGTTTTCTCATGGGATATCATGACACGAATGAAAAGTGATACATTGTTGTGTGGAGAAGTGGAATGACCGTTCCCACCTTCAACAAATAGTAATCTTGCCTAGAATAGCTACTCTGTGTATGTGTATATATATATATCCAATTAGTGGCAGATCCATGATTTCCCTTTAGGGCTAACCCTCTTAGGATCTATACAGGTGCTTGTCATCTTCTTTTCCACGGGAGCCCGCATCGCCGGGGAAAATTAAACTCCAATCATTCGAGATACAGTCTCATATACGAAAAATGCAATTCATGAAAATGCAATTACGAAATTACGGGGTGGTTCGAAATAAAAGAATGTACTTAAAGAGTCCAACCGTCATGGTGAGGAGCTGCAGGGGGAGAGAGAGGGGACATGTACCGTACAAGAGTATTACTTTCCTTAGCAAATATTTTCACCCTTATTTGAAATATTGTAATACTTATTTAATATGTTATCATTTCACTTTTTTGTCAATATATCATCACTTTTGTTAATAAGTTATCACCTTATTTCAAAATATTATCACCTTTATGTTGGAATTTTTAAAAATTCCATTACCGTTGGGTTTATTTTTCCAACAAGCTATTAAACAAGCCAAAATAATTATCGGGTGTGAATAGTGTACGACTTCAAAGTGATATTATTTAGACGCGCACAATTAGGAAAAGATGGAAAAACAATTAAATTACTCACATTGAAAAGCACTAGATATTGAATCCATTTTTTTTATTTAAAATAAAATAAATTTAATGGCCTAACACACAAATGCAATGAGTAGGGTATATATATAATACAAAGCCTTGACTTTGCATGCATGTATTTCCTATGCATGTGAAAGTGTGTGTTCAATGTGTATGTGGGCCTTTGTGCTGGCCCAATTTGTTCTAAAACGGTTTTAAGCGGAAAAACACAACAATTCCTAAAATGGCGAGTAGCACCCATAATTTGCAACTATTCACCCTTGCACCCGAAGGATTGGAAAATGTGACTGTTGGAGAAATCCTTTCACTTTTATAAATACCAATGATCTCTCAACATTTTGAATATATTATATTTTCATCCAAAATTCTTAAAAATATACTTGCACACACCGCATATTTTTCCATAACATTTTAGAGAGTCGTAGAGAGTATCGTGTTGCGAAAGGAGCGATTGGAGTTCGGAGAGTTACTTCCATCTGAACTTACGAAAATGTCATATCCTGGGAATCCGTTATCCACGACAGCCTGAAACCGAGAGAGAGCCCGAGCAATAAGGATTTAAGAGGATAGTGTGATACACTGATCTCGTCCTGAATTACATTCGAAATCGTTGCATTTGTGATTCTCCTGCAACGTTCTTTATGAATCATATCATTGCCAAGACTGGAAAGCTTGACAAGTAAGTTATATTTTTCAGTATAATATTTCTAGTTTATTGCGAGATTATTGTACTACGGAACCAACAATTCTCCGAACTCCAATCGGTCCTTTCGCAATATGATATTCTTTAATTTCCAGTTTATTGCGAGATTATTGTATTATGGAACCAATACTTTATGCAATATGTTGCATTTATATATAATACAAGTCTTGTATAGAAATTTTCACCGAGAGAGAGCGCGAGGGTGCCAACTTCTGCAGCGGGGGCTTTGTTGGGGTTTTGCGGAGATTATTCTATGGCTGAGTTTGGCAATCCACTTAAATTAGCTGGTTTGTAGGTTGTTGTTGGGATATATAATTTTAATTGAAAGTTAAAAAGTAAAATTTTAAAATTTAAATTAGTATTAAAAATTATATACGTTCTTGACTTTTTTTGTCTAGTTCTTATCTCTAAAAATTATAAGGGATAAGAGTAAAAATATAGCTACTCTTGTAATGAATAGACGCCAAAAAATAAAGTGATTAATAATTGTTTGAAGAGCTAAAAAAGAAAAATGCGTCTATAATTTGTGGACGAAGAGAGTATCCTTTATGCTAAAGGTAGTTATCGAAACATTTAAGCAATTCAACTCATTTATTATTTAAGTTGGTTTTTCCATTGTAGACAAAATAGGTTAGACGGGGTGAGTATTTTGATAAGCAGTATAATATTTGGTAAAATTAGTGTTATTTCATATATAAAAAAAAAAGAAGAAGAAAAGAAAATAAGCATGTATTTAGATTGTAATAAATATAATTAATATTATTTTGGCAATTAATATTCAGAAAAAACAAAATCAGGTTTTGAAAGAACACCTAACAAGGCAGCTTCTAAAGGCATTCATAGAAAAAACGGGTATTAAAAGAAGGTGCTTTAATTTTTATTCCAAAATAATAATAATAATAATAAGCACTGGGAAAATGCAATCCCAAATTGGGCCTATTAGGCTACATATGTGGATACGTAGCCCATTTAACGTAACACAAGTAATTGAGGCCCATCCGATTTATGGACCAGTGTCCCTCTGATGTTACCACGGCTGGAAATTTTCAATATTTGAATAAAATGGAAAGTATTCCTATAACAATATATCTTGGTGTAAAATTAAGGCACTCTCATCTGGCATAGTAAATTAAAATAACACATAAATATGATTTCTGAGAATAAAAATTTATAAATCGAATCTGAATATAGAATACGTGAACATTCTTGGGTTTTTCCACAATAGATCCATACGAGCGTATCATAGAGTTGGCTGGCACATCAAATCGTATCAACGCTGGACCCCTAAGGTTAATATTAATGAAATTATGAGTATATTTGTTCTGATTTGGATTACATAATGTACAAACCATTTGACGTTGATTTTGTACTTAATTTGATTTATCAGTTTAATATTATAAGTCTGAACTACTAGGCAACTCTTTTGTGTAATTTATGTTGCTCAAGACAAATTCTTTTGAAAGAAAAATAAAAAGGTGATTATTTACAATTTATCATATGGGGTTGCTACAGCTTTCGCCCGTTCCCGCCATTTCATCAAGGAAAGAAGTTCAAAGGAATAGAAAATGTCTAAATTGCATTAAAAATAATTATGCTACCCATTAACTTCAATATACCATTTGAAAATTGACCAATAATTATTCATATGACCCCTTTTTATGTGCTTTTGGTAACTTTTACAGAAATTCATGCATATTTATTGAAGAGTGTATATCTGAACAAGGTTCAGATATATGCTCCC
>MKEJ01029541.1:0-24083 GCA_001753735.1 Embelia ribes
AAACCGCGTTTTTCTTGTAGTGTGTTACAAGCTCATGATAACTAACTTGAAGAATTTTATTTGTAAAATAATAATGATATATATACCGATAATCATGTAGAGAAAGTGTGCAAACTCTTATAAAGCCAAATTAGTGGCGGCTGTTTCCTTAAAAATATGAGCAACTTTGTGGGTTTATCAATCATTTTCCTTAGTGAATTGAGAGTGAAAAGTGAGACGGATGTGACCAGAATATGCTATCCTTTTGAATAATGTGTCACCCTATACAAGAGTACAAAAAATACCAACAAGATTCACAATTCTATACTTGAACTGGATAAGATCGGTTTATAAGATAGCATATAAAATGAAAGAAAAGCAAATGTTGATATAAAATGAAAGAAAAGCAAATGATGTCGACAAAGTGACACCAACAGAAACTTTACACCCAACACATATATCGATACTAAATATCTACCGATTTACTCATAATATATATTTTTTTTATCTGGACGTCGAGTTCAGGTATTCTCCGTAGGGAGTTAATATTCTTTCATGAGAAATTTTCAGGAGAAACTGCTAGTAATTGTATCACAAAATTTTTAAATTTGATATATATATTCCACTTAATTTTGAGGAGCTAGTATATTCCCGCTGGTTCCGTCAATTTAATATTCATTCTATATTACAATTGTAGTTGATTCTCCTTTCAAATGGGACTCACATGACATGAGAAACAATAAATGTGAAGCCTTTTATTTTTCCTTCTAAACTAAGCAAAGGCCTAATGACGGATTTATGCTATTTGCCTCCATGAGATAAGAAAAAAGAGTAATAATCAAATTAATTTTGTGCTCACTCCTCAAATTCTGTCATCTTCATGGCCCTCGAGAGGATCCCGAAATCCAAAGACGAGGTGACCAAGGCGGGAACCTTACTGCTATATGACGGTAGTACCCCTCCTGAGTCCGAGAACGGATACGGGAAGATGGAGACCAAACGTTGAATGGAACTACTTATGGTTATACAAGTTTGTGTGACTACTTAATGTTTGATTTTGTATTTCAAGTTCATTGTGCTCATTTTGCTTTTGAAATTATGCGGTTGATCCAATTGTATATTGTGCATAGTTTTTTATCTTCTAGATTTGGAGACTTTATAGCGATCTGGTAATGTGAAAATTACAAAGGCAAATTGGTCATTGATGGAAATTTAGATATTCTTTCCTTTTTTACTTTTTCGAAATGGGGTCTGAACTGTACGTAACCAATTGCTCGATCGAAATTGGAAACACAGTTTCCAACTCAGCTTTTCTATATCGATACATACATAGTCCCTAGTCTAGAAATTTCCTCCTAAATTTGCAAATATTTTTGTATATAGTTTTCTTTGTGAACACTTGAATCCGCACCATGTCTTGGCGTGTGATCAAAATATACCATCGATAATGTATACAAGTTTCGATCATAAATATAGAGAGCTCGTACAAGCGCTTCTCTTGTGTCCAGATTGTAAGAGCCTTTGAGCAAGGTTTTATGATTTCACCGATACACATTCCATGACGAACCACGGTTTTCATGTTCCGAAGTTCTACTACAAATAAATAAATACAAGGATGGCACATTCGTATCAATAACATCAACATCGAGCGGATCCACTATCATAGCCAGTATCAATAACATCAACATCAAGCGGATCCACTATCATAGCCAATATCGGCTCAAATGCAGATGTAACCACAAACAAGACAGCGATTTAAAAGTTCAGATCGAATTCAGTTCACAATTTTCAAACTGAAAAAGACCCCCAACAAATCTGTGCATATGACCTCTGGTTCGGCACCGAAAGAAACATTGCTCCAACGATGTGGCACAGTTCCAACTGTTAGCGTTTAAACCCGCGCTGGTGGTTATGTTTGCTCGAGCATCCCAAACGAGTCAAATGACAAAACACAGAAAAATGGCTTATTGAAGTCTCAATAATTCAATTTATAATGAACACCAGAAGTTTCATACAGGAAATCCACAGCTGATCTTTCAAACAAAGGAGAAAACAAAAAAATAACAGAAACTAAAAATAAAAACAACATCAAGCTCCCTTCAAGAACGCCAAAATAATGTCTATGCACATCCCCGTCTTTAACTTCTAGGGAGCACACCGAATGCACAACATATCCTCGAGAAATACGAACTACAACTTCTATAAGCCTCCTTTTATTCACAAGCCAATTTAGTGTCAAAGCTACTTAAACAGATGGCAAAAGCCTGAAATGCGGATAAGGGATACCGGAAGTCCATAGTAAACATATCTCTGCCAATCCTACCAAACTGCAAAATAATCTTGTCGTGGTCAGATTGGCCAGACTGCTGAGGTGGCCCTGGCTCGGCAGAAACAGCAGCTGGTGTCTCAGCAATCAGCTGGAAGTTCTTCACCGAAGCAACGGTTACTCTCCCTCTAAAATTTAGACACCAACACTGCAGCTGCTCGTGCCACCTAGGCGCCTTGTTTCGGAGAACTAAAGGTGGCTCCTTACACTCTCTTCCTTCCTCGTGGGACCCAGCGAGAATGTCTGAGAAGCGAGAGCTGCCGAATTCTGAAAAGCTGTCAACTGATTTGGAGAATGAGATGCTTCTGAACGAGTCTTCCAGAGAGCGGGGGAGGAGAGCGGGTTGTCCTGGGACGGTACCACTAGGCTCAAGGGAAGATGCAGGGATCGAGTGCATGGTGCAGCGCATACGCCTAGGGCCTCGGGTGCCCAGCACATTAAGTTCGTAAGCGACCTGGGCAATGCTGTAGGTGCCAGTTGGGACCTTAGGGGAGACCTTTTTTGAGGAGAAGCGACGGCTTGAACGGCCAGGTGGTGAAAGGTGCGCACTGTTATAGGGCGGTAGTGCATCATAAATTATAAATTTTGTCCCAAGGAAATTTGACCTGTTACATAAGAGCACGTCAGTCCGATGCTAAGCTGAAAAATATAAGCTACTTAGAATGCACATGTGCATATACATATGAGAGCAGTCTCATATCAAAACATAACTTCCTATGCATTATCTGTCTATTAGCATACCCGCACACGCGATGCGTGCACAATTTCTTTTAAATGATCAAAACAGATTGTGGAAATATTTGTGTATCATTGAAAAATAAGGGCCAAAATCCAATAAATTGAAAACCAAACATGAACCTTAAAATCAAATACAAATGCAAACTTATAAAAGTGAAACCCATAGTATCTACAAAGCAACAATCATATATAATGGACAATCTCACACAACGAAGAAATTCAAAGCATATACTATGTGGTTGTGGGAAATTAGTGGGCTCGAGCAGATATCCAATTTTTCCCTTGATTGTTTTTTATTGTGTACATACAGGGCCTGCAATGCAGTAGCTTTGTGCACTGGGACGTCCATAAATACTATTTTTTATTGTATATTTAACTTAATCATAATTACTCAAGTTGTTTAAGGGAAAAATAGACATGCCCAAAATTGGGAATGGCTTCATGTCTGCAAACATTTGTGCTTGTATAACATTACAGTATAGATAGATAGATACTTAGACACTAATTTTGAAGCAAACACAACATGGGGTAGTTAAAAGTGAGGCCTGGTACAATTTTTGGACTTTCGAAAATATCCTCTACTCTTTTACTAATTACTACCAGGTAAAATACACCCAATAAATTGTTTAGGGTAAAACTGACAATAACCAAATCACACCATCCAAGTATTAACTCCTCACACCCATTTTTTCTCTCCCGTTTTAACGGCACATATATAAAACTAATTTGTTAACTGCTCTGTAAACTTTTAGAAGAATGCTACTCCCACCCAAATATCCAACCCAATTCCCTACCCCGCAAACGTGGCAAGGAGAATCTTAATTTCAATCATAGATACAATACTCTTCGAAACCTATCATATACAAAAATTCTCTTTGCCACGCCAGCATGTAAGAGAATTAGGTAGATTTTCTGGGTGGAACATCATTTCTCAAACTTTTCTAGATGCAATCGTTTATTTGACAAAAAAATAGAAACGAACTCGAACAACTACTCTCTCCCCTTTCTCTCACTTATAATTCCCCTATCGTTGCTCAACTTCTTCCCAACTAATTAGATAAAGCCAAATTTCCACCCTCTCTTTCTCTGCTTTCTTTTGAATATCAATTTTTCTTACTTTTGCAGTGCCTATCATTTAAACTCAGTTTATTTTTCTCTTTCTCTCATTTTTCTTCAAATTAATTTTTTTGTACAAGTTTTGTGGATGAAAATTCAAACTTCCTAGGGTCTTCAAATTTGATCTTCATTTTGATAATTGAGATTTTTCCAAGCAGAAAGTGAAGTTACTATGGGCACAGCTATCTGGCAAGAGTTCAAATTTGTTGGACAAAACACTAATTATTATTATTGAATTTATTTTAACTTGTGTATGTTAGAATATGTTTGATTTGGGGATACTTTAATATTTCAGAAAACAGTAATTGTCGACATTGAAGGTGAATTTCTCTCTTTCTCTTCTGCCTCTCTCTATTTGTGCAATTCAAATTTATTTTTTTTATGAAGTTGATTGTTGCTATCTCTTAAAAAAAGTTAGATTCTCTTTCAAGAAAAACACTACAACTAATAAGGAGTTTTGCACAGAAAAACAAAATTCCATAACCAAATAAGAAAAACATTTTCCGAATTTCTCATAACCATGAAAAATAAAGATAGAAACAATAAAGAGAATATACAATATTAATTGTACTACAATATTTTCTTTAGAGAGTCTGTGGTCAATGATGTATCAAGTTCCTAATATTAAATCCAAGCTATGTGAAAGAAAATTAGTGAGGCCCTATCTCTTTTAGAACAAACCAAATTGTATATGTGCTAATATTTTTACCTCACTCGTACAATAATTGAGACATATATTGTAGAATCATATGTTATTTTGCAATATAGTTGTTAGGTCATCAATTAAATCTTACAGTCATTTTAATTGAATTGCACTCGCATTGCGCATGCGTCGTACACTAGTAATATTTGCACAAATCCATAGAAGTGGCCACACAAAAAGATTAACTCATCATTTTCCGTACTCTCATACCTCAGCTTTCCAATGTAAGTGCTGCTCGATCTTGATATGTTGTCTGCATCCATAGAGATCACATACTCTGTAGAAGTAGACCTCCGGTTTCTTTTCGCAGAGAGAAGAAACTTACCATTTTCCATAAGCAAGGCTGTGTCAGGGAAAGAACTCAAATCAGGAAAGGCCATAAAAAGATTAAACATGTTATTATCGTAGTGAATACCCCACAATGCAAGAACTTTGTGCACTGGGTCGTCCAACAGAATCAAATAACATGGTATTATCTACCAAAAGCAATGGCAACCGTTAAAACGCACAGATTAGAAGTCATGTAGTAAATCAGGCTGACATATAGATGATAAACTAACAAGCATCTCAGTAAGATACAACTCAAAGAGTGAAAGTATGGCCGAATGGTTCAAATGTGCGGTAAGTGACGCATGATAAACCATAAAGGTGGAGCACTTTCACCATGGAGTGAAATTTTCGCATAACTCCGCTTAAGTTAGTTTTATGCAGAACTATAGAACAATTTGATAATCACAAAATTATTCAAATAGAATTTAAGTTGAAAATAGAAAAGAAGAGTTTCGTAACTAAAACTGTACCAAAGTAAATTTTGGTTTCAATTGAACTACGGAACACTGATCCTTTAGGTTGCCAAGAACATGGAGATTCATCCTAAAGATGGACATTCAAGAAGGATCGAAGTGACTAATTACTAATAGTCAAGAAGAGAGTTTCAATTATAGTACACAATCGTAAAATTTTAGGGTCAGAACTAGATAATGGAAACATACGAGTACCAAACTAGCCAAAATTCTACATCCTAAGATGCAAACTCTGCTCCCACTCCCGCTTTTACGCCCTCCACCTTACAAACTTTTTAAGAATTTCCGTTCTCGTACTCCCACTCCCGCTCCCCAAACTGGTGGCCTAGGTCCCAAACTCCTAATCAACCCATCTTAACCAGTCCTTTACAGGCCGGAGCAAGTTTAACAAGCAATGACCATAACTTCTTGGATGAAAAGATTGCAAAGTCAAAATAATTGATTGAGAAAAAGAGATATGAGATAAGATCTAAGAAAGTAACATCCGCTAATGTTTGGTCACTTTCGCATGTCAGTGTATAAATTCTATGCTAACAACCTTGACAATGAAAAGCTCTAAAACTATACACCAAAAATCAACAGCACAAATTAGAACAAAATGGGAAGGGAAGCCTGCTTTCCCGATCAAACATGATTGTTGAGTGGATGTTAAACCATGCAGAACCGATTATGCAAGGAAAAAAAAGAAAAATAAGTTCAAAAACTAGTACCAAGCATAATAATGACAATTTACCAGGACTAAGAGAAAGGAACAGGCGATAAGTCAGTTTCGATCTGTCTCTTTTAATATAGCACTGAACCATTCCGTCTCGAGGTCCTGGCTGCATACGAGAACAAAAAAAAAATACAACAAAAAAATCACCGCCAATGTTGCTTCGATATAAACTTTATTCAGCCAAAAAGATCATGCATCCACATTCAAGGACAATAAAAGATGTTGTAATTGAATTTATGGATTGAAAAAAAACAGTTTAATTACTGCATGACTGAAAGTTACAAATTTGGAAATCCTTCAAATCCACAGAGCATCTGTTAAAATGTTTTGTAACAGAGTTGAAAACTAATGATTCATATATTTCAAATCCTCCGCACGCATTATTTCCAGTCAATGGAATTCGAACTCCATGAATGTAAAATACCTATTTGAAGTTCATTCCCATATCAAAATCCAATATCTACATGCAACCGAATAAACATTTTGAAAACTACACAAAAATCTAATGTACCACAAAAGGCAAAAAACAAAAAAATAAAACAAAAAAATGAAACAAAACCTCAACCTGCTTTAGTGAGACGGGAAATGTAATCTTCCCCGTGAACTCAGGGCGCTGGACAATCTCTCTGCACATCTCCCTCCATGACCTGCACACAGAAGCACATGCCACAACATGTTTGCGGGCGGGCCACGTACTCTCACTCGTCTCCAATCTCTTAATCACATCACGAAGAAGCTCGGGAGGGAGGCTAGCCCAGCAGCTATTCTGAATGACAGGTGAACAGTCATGCATCTCGTGAACTGCCCCATGGGATCTCCCTCTGTGACGTCCAGGCAGCCTTATCTCTAAACTCCGCCTCGATAGGCTCCCAAAGCCATCCCTTACTTCACGGACTATGCTCCGAAATGACATTTACACCCTTTGATCTACGTCTCACCAGAATGATTTTACAGATATATTTTCCTTATATACTTTCAGAACACTTGGACAGAGTATTGGACTGCACAACAATAAATTTCATCATGTTATGAAGACAAACGTAATAACAAAGAAAAAAAGTGAGAATAATGTAAGGGAAAAAGTACAAAGCAAGGAAAGTAGATTCCTTAAGAACAAATCTCATAAACTTTTGTTTAAAACAAATTTAACATCCCTACGTACAATAACCAAAAAAAATAAACAAAGAGCCCAAACAAGATAATAAAGGAATCGCAACGATCCGACACAACTTAAGATAGAAAAGTCAAGCAATGTGGAAAATATATTACAAACTATCTCTGAGAATGAGGATATAGCAAAAGCAACATAAAAAAAATATGACTAAATTAGCACTCAATTTTTCCGGTGTAACATTTTCAGGTGAGATGTCTCACACAAGCATCCTTCCTTGGTTATAACTATTGATGCACATTTTGGGCAAATATTAATAATAAGGCTTTAAAGGTAAGACAAACAAGGATTAACTCTAGGTTCAGTATGCAAGCATAATCAAGTAAGTAAATAAAACTGAAAGTGAAAAATGATTACTTATTGCATTTAAATTTTCAAACTACAGCACGAAAAGTAGTCAGAAATTTAATTTCACTTCTTAAAAATCTGAATAGATGTAGAGAAGACCAAAACACACATCACACAAAAATTCCTAAAAAAACAACTGATTTGAAACACCTATTTAACTAATTAGAGAAATGTATTCATCATTGATTACAATGGTAGACCGTGAGGAGGACATATGGTGCCCCTTCCTCCAAAATTCCTATATGGTAAGTATATAAAACATAAAAAATTTACAACAGCCCCAAAGTTTCAATAATTACATTTAACTTTGAAACAATTGGACTTGACCCTCTAGTCGAAAACCAGAGTCAGCCACTGTTACACTACCTTCACCAAAACAATCACAAAACATCACCCAAAGAGAAATCCCTAAAAAATAACCATAGAATTCAACAACTACAACAAAAAAATCCAAACTTTGAAGAAATTAAAACTAATAAAAACCATGACGAAAACCGTAAAAGGCTTATAATCAGGGGTAAAGAGCCACATCCACAAAATCTTCACAAAACATCAACTGCATATACATGGACAGACATGCATACACATATGCACAATTATATACTCGAAAAGGGTCAGCCACTGTTTCATTACCTTCACCAAACAATCATAAAACATCACCGAAAGATAAATCCCAAAATAATAACCACAGAATTCAACAAAAAATAATAAAAAATAATAAAAAATCATACTTAAAAGTAATTAAAACCAATAAAATATGCAGAAAATCCAAAAGGGCTTATAATCAGGGGTAAAGTACAACACCCACAAAATCTTCACAAAACATCAACTGCTGATACACAAACAGAGAGATATACATACACATATGCACAATTATTTATGATAGTGCAAAATCGAATCTTTCATTCCCAATCTACGCAGAAATGAAGCAGTGGAATGCATATTCACATGAATATAGAGAGAGAGAGAGAGATGGAGGGAGAGAGAGAGAGAGATTAAACCAGAGAGAAGTGAATGATAGCTCAAACTCACCATATTTAGGAGTCCATAGATTTAGATTACAACACGGTTTCAATCTCTCTCTCTCTCTCTTTCTCTCTCTCTCGCTTTCGCTGAATCTAATCAAAACTGCTCCACGGGTTAACATTTGGGGGACAACTGTTGATTTATTTAGTTTAAAGTATTTGGTCTTGCGGATTAATTAAGGATATTATTGCAAAGTGACCCTTCTACTTTGGGTTATTTGTAATCCGACGCTTTGTAGTTTCTGTATTTGTGATTAAACCCCTAATAGTATATGATACCATATCAGAACACCCCCTCCATCTTATTTGAAACTAGTTGGGTGGCACTCGGTAGTCACATAGCATAAATTTATTGATCGAAGAAAAGGAAGAGGATGTAGGAGTACCGAGATAAGAGAATTTAGGTTTTACGAATTGATAGATTGGATAAGTCGAATTTGGCTCTAATATTGATTTCAAATTGGACAAAAGTAGTTAACGGATGTAACCTGTGGCTAACAGGCGCTATAAATTTTTTTAAAATGTATTTGTACTATCATTTTTTTTATGGAATGATGTGGCCGAGGTTGTTATCTCCTTATATACTTAAGAGAGTTAAGACTAGATTTATTACTAATTTTCACTTCATGGTGTAGTATGTCACATGATTATGCATGAAAATATAATTTGCAAATACTGAAAATATAAAGTTTCAAAGTGATTGAAGATTACGACTTTAATTCCAAATTGATTTTTTTCCAAGGTCAATTGCGTGTATGACACTAAGTCATTTATTATATTGTGCTTGTATATGTTTGGTCAAATTTCAAATGAAAAATAGCATGACTAGGTGCCATGATGTATCGCATGATAACAATTAAAAATTGGGTGAGTTTAAAAGTAGAAAATGTAAGTAACACTAAGAAAACTAAACTCTAAAATTGAGCTAATGTCATCATTTAGTGTTTACCGTGGATAGGACTTTGAATGAAAATAACATTAATTGCTCATCTAAAATAGCATTAATGATTTATAACTTTCATATATTTGAGTCGTTAAAGTAAATGCAGGTTATAGATCCTCATTTTGTTACTCGCCCAGACATTTTCTTTAATTAAATTAGCTGTAACCAAATTATGGAGAAAAAAGGCTAAAAAAATAAAAAAAATTATGTACCCAAAGCTGGGGCGGAGTTAACATCATGTTGGTGAGGGAAATTTCTTTTGTGAACTTAGACACGTCTTTACACCTGCTACTTTTATAAATATTAAAATTTTCATTAAGTTAATTTAAATAAAGCCTAAAAAAATTAATTTACTTAATTAATTATTGTGTCATGACCCATAAAAAAGGGTTGATTAAAAATTAATTTGTTCATTTACCGCGAATTAATTTCTAATCTTATAATGACATAATCAGTTAAAAAATATAAAATATTTCGTAGCATAATCATCTGCTATATATACTGCCATATTTATCTATAAGGTAAATAAAATAAGATACAAATAATTACATCTAAAGGTAAGATATATATACAACATGTAGTATGTTATGCCTAAAGAAAATAGGCATTATTAAAATGATGGGTACATATGTCAAACTATAAGAATGAAAAAGAGATAGCGAGACACATGGTTCATCCTAACTCACATGTCCAAAATGACGGCACAGTAGTTAAGAGAAGTTGTTCAAACCACAATAGTACGATCAAGTCTAAAGAAAATCCAACGGATAACATTAAAGTGCAGCATTTACAATAACAGACTCTCAATAAAATCGAAGGTTGGATACTGGAAAAAAAAAGATGAACAACACTTCAGACTTTTCTCTTTTATGCTTAATATAATTTTAGGAGTAGTGTAATGTAGCAATCAGTTTGTAACCGGTCAGTCTATAATTTTTTAGCGTTCGACTAAATAAAAGATGATTCATTCACTCTTTCTGTATTTCGTACTCCTTATAAATCCTGAAATGAAGGTGAATTAAACCGTCAATTCACCTCCGTGAATTAACAACACTTGGTTCGAACCTCGGTTCTCGAATTAGATTGAACATCTTGATAATGTTTTACCATTTGTTAGTAGGATTCTGGCTAATTTCAAGTGAAATCTTTGAATCGCATGGTAACAAGCTAACATCAAACTAATAGAAAAAAATAATAATAAAAATAAAATAAAAATTAAAGAAATAGCAACACGGAAAACCTCAAAATAAAGTATATATTTTGTTTGTTGACCTGGGTTTAACACCTTTGGGTTGGGGAACTTTAAAGAAGACATTTGTGTTTATTATTGACCCTCTAAAATTATATAATTTTTATCTATATTTTGATCGAAAATTTTTGCCAACTTGTTATGCGAGTTACATAACATTAAGAAAGTAATCAGATTGAGAGTAAAAAAAAAATAAAAAATGCCAGCCGAAGTGATTTATGTTACTTAGCATACTAATTAGGATATATTATTGAAACTAGAAAGTAATTGGAGCAATAGATCCAACTGGATGTGAACATGAATGTCTTATTCATACTCTAAAGTTGGACAAATAATGATATGTATCATCTTTAATGTTATCTATACTACCAAATTGCAATCATCTCAACAGTTCTTGAAGAATAGATACGTGAGCAAAAATTAAATATTATGTTTCTAGTATATTATAGACTGCGGGATTCAAAAAATAAACGATCGAGATAAAAAATTCAAAATTTTGAACTAATTATTTAATTTCTTTAAATTTAATCCGGCCATTGGTGTTTAAATAATACTATCCGAGTTGAAGATAGATAGAAGATATGAAAGTGTAGTAAATAAATCCAACCATTTGATGATATCTTTTGGGTAATATATAAAATAAATTTTTTGTCTAAGAAAGTAATTTTTCTTGGTAAATAGACAAGTGGGCTGAAGTAAAAGATCTAATTAATCTAATTAATTTGTTTAACTAAAATAGCCTCATGATGTCATAGTTTACATATATCCTTGTCCATGATCTTCAAATAATATTAATCCATGGCTTATTTGCATTTGTTTTTTAGGCTATCTCAAAGTTAAAAATTTTTATGCATAGTTAACATGAAACTTGGTTGGATATAAAAACTCGTTTGTTCCGAAACCGTCTCCCGTCTCTAGGGACTTATAAGAAACTCACTTTCGAAAGTTTTCTTCCAACTGAAAAGTACAAAAATAAAAACTAAATTAGGTGTAATAATTTTTCATAATATTTATGTTATTTATAATATTACTAAAAGTTGTTTATATTAAAAATTTTAACCAATTTTGTAGCTACACATATTCTTTAAGTATATCTTATTAATTTTACAATTTAGTCCTAAATTATCTGTGTGATCATTTGTAATATTTTCGCTTCCCTTTTTTGTATATTTTCAAAATAACATTTTCTAATTCTTTGTTTCCCGCTTTGCTTTTATTTACCTGGCAAATGAAATTATTAATCTTGATACTACTCACATTTTCCATCACTAAAATATGATATTTAAACTATGTAGTATATATATACTTTACCAACGGCAACCTCTTTTGACCAGCTAACCAATGAGCCATACCTTCCAAGCACTAAATGGAAATTCCAATAACAACAAAAATTGAAAAGTGAATAAAATAATAGGCCATTGCTTGGGTTAGATTACAAACAATGCCCTTCCACGTGTAGTTTATCCTTAACAGAACACTAAATTTCGGTGAGAAAAAACATATACACCCACAAAATTTGTATATTGCAGGCCAAAATGATTTGACTAAATAATTAATTGAGTGTTTTTTTTTTGTGTATGTGTATATATATGTATATATATGACTCATCATTCTCCTCTTTATTTATCTCCAATGAAAGTGTTTCTTTTAATGAAGTATTGTTAAAATTTTTAGCAACATGATAATGTCATTGTTAAAATTATATATGGTGAGTAATATATAAGGACTCATTTTTGTAGTTTGGGAAGTTAGGTCAATACGTGTGTAATTTGTTGAAGTGTTGATGTCCATGGTGGTTGATTAAAAATATGAATAGGCGTCAAGTTATTAAATTATTGGTAGTTAAAAATAGCAATATATTGCTTAAAAGTAAACTCATAGTATTATTCAATGAAAATATTGGATCCTTCTGAGGGGAATATTGACTTAGGGGCGGCTAAAATTTGGGTCCAAGAACTATATGAAAATCATAAAAAGTTTAGAGGGATGTCAACTTTAATCACTAATGAAATTTTGTTTGTTTGACAACTCTAGAAAGAGATCTAATTGACTCATTTTTTATTTTTTTTTTAATCTTATTCAGGTTTGAGAAAAAAAGAAGAGCATGCATAGATATCAACGAAAGAGAGGATGCAGCATGCTTCTAAATAGTGTAAAGTTAAGAAACTATTTTATAGCAACAAAAATAAAATTTTATAATTAAAAATTTTGGAGACGATTTTATAATTTTATTTTCGTTGCCATAAATATTTCTCCAGCCTTGCACTATTTATAAGAGTGTTAGACACTTGTTTTACGAAATCAACAACTCATAGCGCTATGTAACAATTTATTCATGCGCAAAGGATATTTTATCTTTTACCCTTTTGATTTCATAATAAATTTTTCTTGCCAAATTGAAAATGTGACCCTTCAAGAGTTCAAGGGTCTTGTTGGAATTTAGAAACTGATGAAGGCCTTGATCCAGTATAGCTAAGGCCCTTCCTTAAAATAAATTTAAATACAATAAATTAAAATTTTTCCTAGAAAGCAAAGAGGGAAACTCTAAGTCAAAGAAACTCATCCCATAAAACTCATGCCATATAAACTAAGTAATTGTGGTGCTGTCTGATATTTAATTTTGTAGAAATAAGTCGCAAATTAATGGAGTCCTATTATAGTCCAAATTTATTCATTTTTCACAATTTATTTGCTCATTTCTGGCTTCTAATTAAAGGTAGAAAAAAAATGAACTGTATTACTGTGATAACCGAATAATTATAGATAAATTTTTAGAAATTATGTAAAATAAACACACTCATAGCTGAAAAGATAATCTCCGCTGTCAACTCGCCATTATTGCTAAAACATACCGACTAAATTAGTACCGTAGTTAATTATCAGATGTTTGGAAATTGAATCATGAAAATGTCAAATACATTTAGAAGCTACTAAGACAGAGAAGTTCTATTTTACTCCGAAAAAAAAAGGAGCAATCAAGAACATGAAATTTGTTAATTAAATATGATATACGTAACCGAGTATATAAGTTGTACAAACTTCTCTATCACAACTTTTTGCGTTAATACTTTTTTTTAAAATAGAATCAACGCATGTAATACAGTCATACAAGATACGGCATATGTTTTTTTTGGTAAACGACTAACAGTACGTGAATCATTCCAATAGTACCGAACAGTCCCTTAATTCCAATTGATTAGAGAGGGTGTTTCCACGATTATGTGAGTGATACTTTAGTCGCAATTAAATAACCCTAAGCTTGCATTAACTAAGTAGTGAAGTGGACTTTTTTGATCCCAGATCCATTAATTAGCTGTATTATATAATGGTACTCTTCGAGTACATACATATATATATATATATGTATATATTCTTCTACATTGTTTCTTGTTCTGTATTGGGGCCTGGGGGTAAAGGTGTAGAAATATTCCACCACCAACATTGCCAACATTACAATTAAAAGAAATCTAAAAAATATTAATAATAATAAAAAATTTGCCACATGATGAGCATTAGCATTTCCATTAAAGTGAAATGATTAAAAATTTCGAATTGTTGCTGATTCGTTTACATGTTATTGCTGTAGGTCATGTGTTAACGTGACAGACATTCAATATTATATATGTTACACCAATTTCACTTGTGTAATACAATTTGCTTTTTTTATTTTATTACTAGAGTTGTAAATTAATTTAAGATTGGATACAAGGTCTCGCTAGATTGTTGCACAATTTCTTAAATTTCTCACTATGTTATCGGCAAATCTTAATTAACTAGCCCATAAAAATAATACTTCACAAATATATCTTTATCAAATCTTGAATTAGCAACATATTTGAACAATTTTTTTCTTTTCGTTGTTCTCATTCCCAGTTTAATTAAATATTTTTATCCAGGTATTATAACAAGCATACCAAAAAAATTGCTCGAAATTTAAATGGTTTGTAAAACTGTTGTATTGACAAGGGCTAAGGGAGTAAGTAAACATAGTCAAGAAAACTGGGTCTTTTTTCTCTATCACCCATATTCTTAACCAGTATGTAATACCAGTAAATATAAAACCCAAAATTTTCATTAAAAAAAAAAAAAGAAATTGTGAATCATTTATGAATATATTATTAATTAATTTTAGTAGGATTATTTTCTACATGAACATACCTGAAATTGTAGTTCAAGCTCAGAAATCGCGCGAAGATATAAACTTAGAGAAAACAAAAGTTGCATTCTAGTTTTTCATAATCATTTTTATTTTAAACCATAATTAGAAAATTATATTGTATTTGTTCTGTTGTCTATAGTTTTTTTCCTTCCCTTAAAATTTGGTATATGATGGCTGGCCAACTTTTAAATTTAGCCTTTTCACTATTTTGGCTTAACAAAAGTTGGAACATCTAAAATAGATACATCCCATCTTTTTTTGGGGGCCTAAATTTTAAATTTTGGTAACCCCGATGCATTTTCTCATATAGAAAGTTAGACCTATAATTTGCACGTTCTTATAATAATGTGCGAGTGTCAGGTTTCATTTTCTGTAAACATTATGATGAAGCATTTGTGTCATGCCCACGTGAGATTTTTAAAAAAATAATATTTAATTTTATATATGACCGCAGCCAAAACTACTCACAATGTCCGACTATCCCCCATGTACATCATCAAACACAACATATTAATTCTACAGAATTACTAAATAGATGTCTTTACAAAAGAGTGAGCCTCGAGATCTCTGAAACATTTATAAAGATTGGCTCAACGTATTATAAAAAAATATAGTTAAGTTTTTATCCAGGGTACAGTCATGATTTTCAACTTTTGACGACTATTACTATCAATACTTACACCCCCATGCTCTAGTGGGGAACTGCCTTTGATCCCCCGCCTCGACTATGATCACCTTCTTGAGCTGTTATTTGATAAACAAAAGACAAATAAAGTTAGTTGATGAACAATATTTCAAACAACGCGTAAGGCATGAATAAATACGAAACAGCTTATAGCTCAGCCACACATACTACCACACACTGTTACCACCCATTTAACCATATGCACTTCGAGCTACCTACCACGATGCACGTATCGCCATACATATTTATGATTAAGTCCTGGGAGTAATATTGTATTGGGAAACACACACACATACTTGAGAGCACAAGTTTCTCAAGACTTTGTGCGTAAAGATTTTGGCGGATGCTCCTCCACACCCGAGGCTTCCATGAAATCTAACCAAATATTAGTACGTACAGGGAGTCCCGCGTAGACCCCCGGATTTACTCAGTAATCCATTAGGGTTTGTAAATGTGCCTGAAGTGAGTCTAAGTTTTATTCTTCCAACACATCATGACCCATCCGTCCCAAAAGGATATTTCTCCCTCGATAGATTGCCTACCAACACAGTGGGTTTCCCAACAAATATTACTATGCATACACATATAGGCACATCGTCACCATACATCAGGGTTCGTCATCTTTATCACATCTTTCTACACATGTTTTAGCTGTCAACTTGTTTCATTAATTATACATCAATTTTATTGCTTGTAATTTTCACAATTTCATACACGTCATGCCCGCAACTACCACATATTATATAATTTTCCTCGACAAGGGAAATTATGTACACATAATTAACATCCAATAATAATATATTATACAATAATTATCATAGGGCCTACTGCCCGTAACTAACCCGTACCTGTAACTTTTAATGTGATTATATAGGTTTATTCTTGGTTTCTTCCTTATAAACAATGCTGGTACAGTATAAGGTTGCTAAATTTCTCATTCTTAGTTCTCGAAATGGAATCTATGGCTGAAAAACATCACATGCAACTTAGTTTTGGTTTGGCTTGTAGCAATGAGTCAACTGATTTCCCGATTCAGTTTAAGGATAGACTGTTTTCTTGTTCAAAACAGTTTCTTTTCTCCAAATTACACTTTTAAAAGTGTTCCAATACATCAACTAGCATGATATATGGCTACTTATATTTTCTAAAATGCTCAATAACTATTGTCATTCGGCTTGTTTTCCACTTATAGAACCCAAATAAGAAGGTTTTAAAATAGTAAACATGAATAGACAGAGGTATCGTACCTTAATTGCTGCTAAAACGGCATTAGAAGCTAGCTATATACTAGTAGGTTATGCACACGAGCTTGAATTCGACAAATTCTTCCTCTATTTCTCTCTCTTTTCTCTTTAAGACAATGTATATGTATGTAAAAATGAGACTATTTGGTTCTACAAAGAGTTCAAGTCACTTTAAATAGTTTAGATAGGGACACGTGTTCATAAATGGACACTTATCCAATTTTTTAAAATTGTCACCACTTAAACAAGTCAACCGATTCAAGAAATAAACCGACTGATTGAATAGTCAATTTATTACTCACACGAGTCAACTGATTGGTCAAAAATGGCAAAAATATTAGGGTGTTACAGACAATTGGGGGATAGGTTCTACAGTAACACCAATTACTCATACACATTTATATGTATTCACCGATGGCACTACGGATCAAGTTGAACCATCAGTCATTCGAGGTAATATTATATTTCAATCTTCTTATGCTCGTGTGTTATTTGATACAGGTGCATCTCTCTCCTTAATTACTGCTAGTTTTGTAAAATCATTGAGTTTGGAATCAGAGTGTTTCGATATGGTCATATATGTTGATACAATGTTGGGTGTTTCTGCTCTACCTCATTTTATTTGTTGTAACTATTCCATTTTGATATCAAATTGGTATTTTGATTGTGATTTCCTAGTTTTTGATATGACAGATTTCGATATTATTCTAAGCATGGAATGGTTGTTGACCAATTATGCCATTATTCCCCAATGAAGAAATAATTGTTCGATATGTGGGGGAAAGAAGTATTCCATGCAACCTTGTGTTAACACTAGTGGTTCATGATTTTATTGATGTCTTTCTAAAGAACCTTAGTAGATTACCGCCTCGTCATAAGGTAGAATTTACTATTGACCTTGTTTCAGGAATGAGCCCTATTTACATAACTCCATATTGTTTGGCGCCTACTGAATTGAAAGAGATGAAGGCTCAGCTTGAGTATCTATTGAGTAGGGTGTTTATTTGTTTGAGTACGTTGCTATGGATTTCACTGGCCTTATTTATGCAAAAGAAGGATAGATTGATAAGGATGTGTATCAACTATAGAAAGTTGAATCAGTTGATGATTAAGAACAAGTATCTGTTACCTAGAATAGATAACTTGTTCCATCAACAGAAAAGGTCAAGATACTTCTCCAAGACTGATCTTCTTTTGGGGTACCGTCAGTTGTGAATTTGAGAGGATAACTTTCCAAAGATGGCCTCTAGGACCCGCTATAGAAATTATGAGTTTCTTGTTATACCATTTAGGCTGACTAATACATCAATAGTTTTCATGGATCTGATGAATCGGGTGTTCAGTTAGTATCTAGATAGGTTTGCCATCATCTTTATAGGTAACATTCTTGTTTATTCAAAGACAGAAAAGGAACATCGGGAGCATCTTTGAATAATGTTGTTGACATTATGAGCTCATCAGTTGTATGCGAAATTATCAGAGTGTGAGTTTTGGCTTCAGAAGGTAAGATTTTTGAGACATATGTTGACAACAGAAAGGGAAACAGGGGATCCATTGAAGGTAAAAATGGGTTTGAAATGGGAATGACACAAGAATGTACTTTGAGATTCGAAGTTTATTAAGTCTAGCAGGTTATTAATAATGGCTAGAGAAGGATTTCTCAACTATGGCTTCTCCAATGAACCATCTTACTCGTAAAGGGGTTAAATTTGAGTGGGATGGTAAGTACAAGGAGTCATTTGGGAAGCTGAAGGAGTTGTTATTCCGGAGAGAAAGGTGGGATACAGGGCATATTGTGATATGTCGAAGGAAAGAATGAGTTGTATTTTGATGCAGATAGAGAGGGTAGTCACTTATGCATCTCATCAGTTAAAGATTCATAAGTAAAACTATCCCATGCATAATTTAGAATTGGAAGCTATGGTGTTTGCCTTGAATATTTGGTGACATTATTTGTATGGCAAAAAGTTCAAAGTATTCTCGGACCACAAGAGCCTCAAGTACATAATCACATAGTAGGACCCGAATATAAGGCACATACGGTTGATGGAGTACTTAGAGCAATATGATTTTGATTTACAATATCATCTTAGGAAGGCTAATATAGTAGCATACACATTGAGTTACAAGGCTCAGTACACTTTAACGTGCCTTTTCCACTATGAGTGGGATGCGCTAAAGACATTGGGTGAGTTTGACCTGGAATACATCAAAGAGGGATATCAAATTTCCTTATATACGATAGTCGTACAACAAGAATTGATGGAGAAAGTAATTGAATCCCAGTGAGATAATGCATTGTTGTAGAAGTTTATAGCTAAAGTTCAAAGTAGTGAGTCCAAAGTGTGGATGGTTGGGAACTATAGAGAGTTGAGATATTGAGGACATTTGAATGTGCCGACAGTGATGAGGGAAGAGGTGTTGAAGGACTTGCACCAGTCTCATCTAGCAATGCATCCTAACAAAAATATGATGTACCAAGACTTGAGTCACACCTATTGGTAGTCGATTCTAAAGAGAGACATAGTGCACCTTTTGGCATGATATTTTATGTATCAACAAGTGATGGGGGATAGGATGAAGATGGGTGCTGAAATTTAACCACTCGAGATACTACAGTAGAAGTTATAGCATATCATAATAGATTTCATTAGTGGGTTGCCGAGGACAAAAGGGGAAAATGATCCCATTTGTGTTATCATTGATAAACTAACGAAATCGGTACACTTCTTAGCTATGAAGAAGGATGTAGAGGTGCTTTTGCGATTGTATGTTAAGGAAATCCTTCGGTTACATGGTGCCCCTTATACCATAATTTCCTATATTTATATTGCAATTCTAGGAAGGTATACAACATGCTACGAGAAAAAGATTGATTAACAATACTTCATATTATCCTCAAATGGACAAACTAAGAGGACAATATAAACATTAGAGGACATGTTATGAGTATTCATGCTTGATTTTGATGGCATTTAGGAGGACCGCTTATACTTAGCCAAGTTTGTGTATAACAATAGTTACCGTTCAAGTATTGGCATATCACCATTTGAGGTGCTATATGGGCAACCGTATAGGTCTCCGATCTATTGGATAGAGTTTGGGGAGTCACTATTATTGGTACCTGACATTGTGCAATAGACATCAGAACTAGTTAATGTCATCAAGCAAAGGTTGGAGATGGCCCACAGTCGTCAAAAGAGCTATACTGATAAAAGGAGATGATCATTATCCTTGGATGAGGGGGACCATATGTTATTTAAGGTCTCACCTTGTAAAGGGGTGATGAGCTTTGGGAAGAAGGGGAAGTTGTCCTCGAGATTTTTGGGGCCATTCCAAATTATCAGGAAGATGGAAAACTTGGTTTATCGATTAGCACTACCACCCTACTTAGAAAATGTGTATCTGGTATTTCACATTTCTATGTTGTGGAAGTATGATCCAGATTTGTTGCATATAATTGATCATTTGGATCTTGTAGTATAGGAGGATGTGATGTACGAGGTTCAACCAATAAGTATAGTAGATCGTCGTAACAAAGTTTTACATGGGAAAACAATACCACTTGTGCATGTTGTTTGGAAGGATCACCGAGTAGAGGAATAAACTTGTGAGTGTTGGGAGGAGATGTAACACAAATACACGGATTTGCTCCCAGGTCTTAAAATTCGGGGACGAAGTTCATTTTTTCAGGAAAAAAGTTGTAAGGCCCCATTTATTTGTTTTATAGGTTCATTAAATGAGAAATACAAATTTAGTTCATTAAAAGTATTGTTGGGGAGATTCTGACAAATTCTAAGTATTAAATCAAAATTTAGTTGAGTAACAAATCCAAGCTAAAAGTCTAATGAAATCTTATAACGTATAAATATAAGGAGGTTTAGAGGGTCAATGACTTCCATTTCTTGGTATGGAGTTAACTTGAATTGGAAAAAGAGTGTAAACAGGAGGGGTGTAGGCAGCCATAAAGAGGACCGCTAGTAGTCACAAAGGTGGCAGTAGCCATGTTGAGACTATTGGCTTCCAAAGGAGTTTTGAGCATTGAAGACTGCTGACGGTCACCCTAAGGGGTACCGGTAGTCCACCCAACAAATCTGGAGCAAAACGGATATATATTTTATAACTGATGGACTTAAAAATATAATCTTTTGTTTACAAACATATAGAGGAGGAGAAGAAGAAGAAGAAGAAGAAGAAGAAGAAGAAGAAGAAGAAGAAGAAGAAGAAGATTCCATCAAATCCTAGGTGGTAAATCATCCTAATTATCAATCCAAAAGTGGATATGAGTTTTTCTCTTCTTCCTCTACGAAGTGAGGTAAATATTTCCCCATGTTTGTTCTTGTTGGGTATAACCCTAGTTCACCGAATAATATATTATTGTTCAATTGAAAGTTACATAGATGATAGATGATTGATTATTCATTGATTATTTGAAGGTGATTAAGAATTGGACTGTGATTTCCCTAGAAGTGGTTACTTGGGTTTCTTCCTGAGTCTTTCAAGGAGTTTGTATACATAATTTACGAGTGCAGTTCAGTTTTACTATATTTTTGTTAGAACAACAAGTTATTATGTGATTTTATATATGATTGTAATTACGTGTTTGTGTGCTTAGTTATGTAGTGGAGTTTGTACAATGTGATGTGAAATTGGATTTTGGCATGACATGTAAAAGATGTACATTGATAAATTGAAGATGAGGACCATGAAATTGAATTGTATTAATCACTGAAAGAGAATACAAACATATGAGTTTAAAATTGAGTTGAATGAGTAAATTGTGAGCTACACTCATAGAGTAACGAGAACTGGCCCTCTGATTTATATATTGCCTAAATATGGTAATGAAGACTGGCCTTATAGTATTATTATGTATAGACGGTATCAATGAATGGCCTTCTATTGTCATGACATTTATTGGTTCCAAATGGAAATTAGGGTAGGGAAGACTAACCACTTAAATTTTTTACGCGAAAAGTCATGGGGAGAGCTATGCCTGTGGTGTGAGTTTAAAGAGAGAACTCAATGTTGTAACACATAGATTAATAGACATGATGTGTGTTTTTGTTATGGGCATATGTACTTGTTTCGTTATCTTATTACATGTCGCATATTGTCTTATGTGCTACTTTCGAGTTACATAATTTCTTATGGCTATAGTTTCACAATTCAATATTCCTAACCGTCTATTTGGGTTATTTTTTTGGGTCTTTGTAGTTTTCCCCTTTGTAAAATCACAAGCAAAAACAGGTATTGGTGGACCATGGGTGCAAGATTTGGTTGGAACTCACTCGAGGAGTCATTGATATTTCGTTTGTTTATAATAGTTGATGTTTTAATTGTTTTGGCAGTTGAGCCAAGACGTGTTTTCTTTTTAAAGAAATGATTTTAATTGTTAAATGAATAAATGAGCAAAATTGTTTTTAAGAATGACACGGTGTTATAAAATTTTATGAATGGTCTTTATTCAAGATTTTATTTCAGCATTCATGAAATTTATCTATTTTATTTAATGTGGTGTTGTAAATCACATACTTGGAAGGTGTCAATTTTTGGGGCGTGACAGTTGTGGAGACTTAAAAAAAAAATTCTTACGATCAATGAGGTTTTCGGTGCAGAATAATATTAATGGTATTCTCGGTGCATTGAAGGATTAGTCATACTTAGGGCTCTCCATATTGGCTACAAAAACATCTTTGGGGTATTATTATTATTATTTTTTTATCAATGTTTTGAATTTTTTACTTTTGGGGAATCTTGCAATCTTTTGGGTATTACTTTTTTTATCCTTGCACATATAAGAGTTTATTTTAGACTCTCCCTTTTAAATATTAATAAATTTGTTGGTGGGCTGGTGTAGACTCCATTATTTTTACATATCCTTACTAAGAGGGGATTTCCACGTAAATCTTGGTGTCTTTGCTATATCTTGTTTGTGATTATTTATCATACTCGTGCAAATAAGGACATTTTTTTTTTCTATAAATTGATTGGTGGGCTGGTGTATCAAATTTGAAAGAGTAAGATTGAAGACCTTCTCTAGTGAAATGAATTGTATTCACCTATATTTTCAAAGGAAGTGCATGAGGAAAAATTGAACGGAAGTGAAAATTTCTTCATGGGAGGTTTGTCACTTCATTCCCCTTTGGTTGAATTACAATATTTTAAACCATGTGGTGGATGAAAGAGATGCAAAGCCATTTTAGGACAAATTGGTTTACCTATATATTATGAAAAAGGGAAGCTGATAGTTGAGCTCTTGGGGACGTTCGAGGATTTGATCATGCGGCTGAGTAATATGAGGATGAAGGTCGAGAATGAGTTGTAATCACTGTGATTTTTATGGGCACTGCCAGATTCTTTTGATATATTAAAGATATGATATCCAATTGCCAACGTCATGGGTAGATCACATTGGCGATGGTAAAACTGAAATATCCCAAATATTCGTATAATTTTTTTGCAATTAAATAATATTCTTAATTACCCTTAATGATATTATTTATACTAGTCATTACATTCGAAGTTAATATTCTTTGCATTCGTAGAAGTCGTATGCCTTTCGTTATTGCATATGCATATCATAGTTGGGGATCATGATTCGTTATCATGGTAATGCATTCGTAGCGTGGCATCTATCTTGTAGTCGTGGGGTATATCGTGAGATGGTAGGAATCCATTCATAGCGAATTCGGTGGTTATTTTGGGGATTTTATCAGAGTTCATCGGTAATCACATTAAGTCGCATATATCGAGTTTCAATCACTCAAATGCCATTCCGAAATTTGTTTGATACTTCCATTAGTTTCTATAAGTGATTACGAGTCTTTTTGGAAATTTTCATCCCGACGGGTTTGGACTCAAAATTCAAGTGGCTTC